>JAOEGS010002700.1:21583-57968 GCA_025447755.1 Corythornis vintsioides | reverse complement strand
CTCCTCTTCTCCAGGCTAAAGAGCCCCAGCTCTCTCAGCCTCTCCTCATAAGGGAGATGCTCCACTCCCTTAATAATCTGTGGCTGGGCACATGGACAACTCAGCTGAGTGCTTGGACCTCACATGGGGCATTGCCCCTGTGGCAGGAGACACGGGTTTGGGTGCTCTATGGAGACGGACTGGCTGCCAACATCTGCTCACAGGCTTTCAAGAAACTCATTGCCACGATTTCAGGCATCAAAATGGAGTCTCTACTACCTCTTTTGAGTTTCCTGTACTTTTCTTGGTGTCTAACTATTTCAACAGTGAGAATGTGTGGGCTATTTAATTTAACTCTTGGACATTGGTTCTTGCTGTGCTTAAAGGCTGAATGATACCTATAGAATATTTATTCCTCATAAAGATAGGTCAACTCTGTAATCAAATCGAGGCTGAAATCTGATAAGAGAAACATATTGAGATCTGTAAATCTCACACCATAAAGTACTTTTTCCTGCCCTTGTATCTTTACTATGGCTCTTTATGGCATCCTTTTCTGTTTTACAACATCTTTCTGAGTTGTGGAATTGTGTTTGCTATTCCAGTTTCAACGTAACAATGGAGTAGGCAGAGATTAAACCATTCACTCTCTTTTCTCCTGTGTCCCTGTTCTCAGCAGAGGTACAGGTGAGCATCACTCATAATGCTTTATTCAATTTGATTTCCTTTAAGAAGAGAATAACATTTCCATTCAGAATATCACTAAAAATAAATAAATAAATCCATCTGTTGCTTTTATGGCTTGTATCTTTTATTCAGTCTCTGTGAAATAATAATCCCTGATGCTGTATAGGAAATTGTTTTGAACCCAGGTGAATTAACATGACCTTGCTCAGCAAGAATGTTTAAGATGACATCTGGAATGCAGTGTTGCCCCCTCCATTTCTTTAGCAAATCCTATCTAAGCACATGCCTCAGGAAAAAGCACAATAGTATTTTGTACTACATGAGACGCTTCTTGTGCATTTAAAATCTTCCCTGGTGACAAGTGTGAATTCTTCCTCCTTAAATAAAGAAACTTGCCTTGCAGTCACAACAGCTGTCCACATACCCATTAATATGTTACCAAGAAGAGGTCACCTTTGCCTTCAAGAGGAGGTTCTTCAGGAATCTATGTTATAGTATCATCTGATTTCCTAGGAATAAAAATGAAGGTATATGCACATTAAGAGATGTATTTACAACCACCATTGGTTCCGTTTCAAACTGTTAGTTCCTCAATATCCTAGCCATAAAAGAGCTGTAAAAGCAACTGCTTGTGAGAAGCCCTTGCACTGTCCCATGAGCACTCATAGCTTCTTATTTATGACTGAGATCATGGAAGAAGAGAAGAGAAAATTGCGCTTACATGGATTCCAATTTTTCTCCGCAAGAAGTGAACATTAATTTATTGTGTAAATACAATTTAGATTCACTCTTTAAAGCAGAGGTGATTACCCAAGGATGGAAGTATAAGCTATAACATGCATTGAACAGACAAAATGATGTGTTCTCAGAATCAGATACAATCCATACTCTAATGCCCAAGTCAGGCACAGGGATCGCAGCAAGTACAATTTAAAAAGTAATTGAAATATCAATATTTATATTCTCATTATTTTACTTGCAGTCAGACCATTATCATAGCACATGTCAACTGAGCTGTCCAAGACCTAGTGCATTGTACAATACATGTTGACAAAACATGTTCACATTGCACATGCACAGCTCGTGGCCAAACTGGCTCTCAAGTGGTCACTCCAGTAGTCACTGGACTTACTACAGAAAGTGCATCCCCCCAAAACCCACACAAGGATCCTGAAGTGGAAACGCAGAAATACAATAAGTCATTACCTAGAGGATGTATTATTTAGGATGGTTCCAGGTTTCAAAATTCTCCCCAAACACATGATGCTTCCTTCGAGCTACCCTGCAGGCAGCAGACTGGCGAGATGGTACCTGGAGTTTGGGATCCCCAGGTCTGACCTGTCAGGTGTGGCAGCTCCAAGGATTTTGTGCTTCACATCAAAATTTAGAAGATTGGGAACATAGCCCAGACAGCGCATTTTGTTTTTTCTATAGAGGAAACTCTTTGGTTCCTTTTGTTATAACCTGTGTATGACAAGATTAAAGAACAAAGTTTTGAATAAAAACTTTACTTGCTGAAAGGCATCTTGTAGCGGATTTGTTCCTTAAGGTACACACACTACCCACTGCCCTGTGCACTACCCACCACTAGTGCAGTTTAGCATCCAACTCAATTGGATAGTAAACCACAGTAAATAGACACACAAGTGGCTAAGAAAATCTATATGTAACCCTGAGATTGCTTCTTTTGCTTCATGATGCATTACTGCAGTTTTTGTTTTCAGATCAGGCATGAGGTGCCTGGCTTTCATGCCTTGGTCAACTGTTACCCTCATATGAAATAGCCTCAAGAGATGACCAAGTGCTTTTGACATTGTTCCCATAGGCACTGCTCAGGGAGACATCTAAACACCTTTCTGTGTCTGAGTTTTACACCAAAGTGGTATTGAAGTTACCTGGACTTTCACTGTAGCCTGATCTGAGCATCCAGCATGGGTGGATGGTATGGGAAGCACAAGATCTTGGATTCAATTTTCTGGGCACCGCTTGCACTATAAATACTAAACAACAGTAAATAAGCTGCATTTCTAATGTGAATAGCTTTTTTTTTTTTTTTTTTTTTTTTTTAAGGGCAGTTTGTTGATAACACCTCCATGACAGAAGAAAGATAATATTCACTTATAAATATTTATCATCAATTATTCTTTCTATTCTCAAGAAAGAGAATATTCTATTTACCAAGAAAACAGTGTCTCATTAAACTCTGCACTAACCAATTATATGATGTTCATCATTTTTCTACTTTCATACATTCTTGATTGCTGTGGGAGAAACAGTTGTTAAATAGCTATTTTTATATCATCCAGATAATATGATTGTTTGAACAGTGAAATGCAGAGTATATTTGTGTCATTACTCTTAAACTTTGTGTCTTCTTTGGACATGAGCCTTGCAAACCATCTGGTTACCAAGGCAGATAGGTAAAATGAATGTGCTAGTATGTATACATATATAAGCAGCATCCAAAGAAATACACACATACATAGCTGTTCCCTGGTGAATCCTCTTTCCTCTCAGCTGAACCATGGAAGATTACAAAGGTGTGCTGCAGCTTCAAACTATAATTCTTCCCAACTGAATTGCTCCAGGCTCTGAAAATTCAGGAGTTCATTACAAATGTTATGGCATCTCAAAATAATAGCTGTAACATAGTTTTAAAGGTGGCAGTGTCTTAGCTTGCCTTCTGTCACTTTGTATATTCAGCCTTCTATTTGGAATCATTTAGTGCACTAAATATTTACTTCTTTCCTCTCCTTTAATGGAAGTTGAGATTCTTGTGAAGTAGCACAAGTAAATAACCTTGAATCACTCCACCAATATCACTAGCAACAAGTCCTTCAGATCTTAAATTGGTGACAAGTGAATAGTCACTGGCAACTTTCAAAGAGTTTCAAATACGTTAAAATGGAGATTATTAATTCAAACCCTGTGAGGAATGTGTTACTGAGAAGTCCTTAAGAGAGAGCTAAGGAGGCAAGACTTCAAACACCTGTTTGAAATGTCCCAACGATAAAGCCACATTAACACTCTTGGTTTTCTAGTCCCACAGGAACAACACACAACTCTCTTCTGGTACAGATCATCTTGAGTTACTCAAACAGACCCACAACTAATGTACTTTGGCTAATCAGCAACTGCATCTATGGAGTGGACATGCAAAAATAGAAGAAAAGGAAGCATAATGGAACCAAAATAACCCAAAGACTTCACTCAGCTGAGAGCATTTGCAAGGTCCTTAAGGAAAAATCAGTGTGCCCAACAGGCAAGTTTCACCTTGTTCTCCCTGAACAAATGATATTCACCATCCCTGTATATCAGAGAGGATGAGCTGGCAGAGAGTGTGATGAATTGCTGTAATTAAAGCAAGAAAAAGGCACCAAATTAGCTGTCTAAGAGCAAGATTGGAAGACTGCACGTGGGATGAGCTGATGCACAAAGTGCAGCTCCAAGAGAAAGCGAGCTTCACTGCCAATTTGGGATACTACAGGAAGTAAAACCACAGGTGATCTCCAAACTGGATACTTCTGACACACCTGGAGTATTAATCTAGCCTGCAACATTCCCTATCCTTCCATTACAGCCTCTGTATGACAGTAGTTTGCTTTTCAGACTGTGATATAACTCTGCTATCTAAATGACACCTACAGTAAGGGGAGTGAGTTGATACAGCAAGGTGCTTTGTAAAACTCCGTGGGATGCACTGAGATGCCAGTTGCAACACACAAGCAAGAGCTTAATATTGCTGTACCACTGCCTGCAAACAGTGGTTGCTAGGAGGCAAACACATTGAGAAACATGAAAGGAAGCAATAATTTCAGATCCAGTTTGGGGTTCATTGAAATCTTTCTGTTGACTTTAAATAGGATATGATTTATCCTTTAGTAAAGGTTGTGGACTTTTTGAAGAAGGAAAAATGGATGTCACCCAAATGACTCCAGGTGATAAGGATGGACAGCAACAGATCACTGAAAAGGAAGAACGATTGGGGAAAATGAAAGACAACATCAAACAGCATTAGTGAACAAAGCCTCATTAGGTAACAAACCTGTCAGAGAAAAGCAAACAATGAAAACTTGTATAAAACCTGTTATTCCTAGGCTCCCCCCATGCCAGGGTTAAATTTGCAGAGCCACTGGGGCTGTTCCGGTTCTCTCATCACTTGGCCATTCTCACCTAACAAATTCCCTCTACCTGTAAAGTCTTTTGAAATTGCTGCTGCCCCTTGCCCTTTCTTCTCTCCTGCTGTAGCACCTTGCAGTGATTTAAGGTGTTGATCTGGGCTGTAGGAGGTTTAAAGTTCACTGGATGGGGCTGGGGGTTGTTTTCTGGCATGTGGTGTGAACCCATCCCAGCCCTGATCTGGACCCCTCTCCACTGTGCACACAAAAACACCCCAGGAGCCCTGAAACACCGTAGCTGTTTTGTGGAAACACAAACAAAAATAAAGGAACTTTCAAAGTGGAAAAACCCCCAAAACATCAGACCTGGCTGAAACACAGTCAAACTCAATCGCTCCCTGCCTACTGTAGTGTTGCAGGACAAATCCTCTTGTTAGCAGCCCCAAATGGTTCCCTATTAATGAAGCCTCACGTGGATTCTCTCTCCTCATCCTGGCTGAGGTTTGGCAGGTTTTCATCTCCATTCTGGCAACTATGGCACTGCTCATGCTATGTAGTCCCTGGGGTCCAGGAGCATAGCCCAGCATGACACCTCCTTTATTCTGGGAATGAGTTCCATCTATCTGGTGGGCTGTCCCTGAGCAAGAGCTGGAAGCCAGGACACTACAGCCAGACAAACCTCCTCTGCAAATACCTGTAATTAGTAAAGCAATGTTTTAGAAACGTAGAGTGTTTTGGATTGGAAGAGATATTAAAGATTGTATTGTATAGGTCTTCTGCCATCCCAACTACTCAGGTGGGGTTGACCTACCAGCCATATCTATATTAGTTCCTCTGTTTCTCTTGCCTTTAGCTGACTTGTCTCTCCATGATTGCCTGAGGCTGGGAACAGACTACCACACATCCAGCACAACCTGCAGCACAAACTGCAACACATCCCCGACCACCCCAAGCACTGTAGGATTTACTAATCTCCATTGGCATCATAAGATGGGTGGAAAATTCATTATTTTATTTATTTTCACTAAGAAGAAGATGCAGAGAAATAAAATCTATCTGCAGCAAGATGTGAGTTTTGCTGTGTGATTATTTTGATAGAAGATTTATGGGGATAAAAACATATTGCCAAACAATTTTTTAAAAAAGTATTTTCATCACCTTCAGGAACTCCCTGGTGGGGTTTCAAAGCCTTTGCTTGCTGCTAAGATACACCTACTGTGGTCCTATAGGGAGGAATAATTTTCTCCAGTTTTAATTGGGCTCAATAAAAAGGGATTTCCCTTTTGATAGGGAAAAATTCAACCCCCGCAAAAAAAAACGCAATCCTCACCCTTTGAGTGTTAATGTGCCTTTAGCACAGAGCATCCACCAACTGAGGACTGGTTCTCTCACCTTCAGAAACAATACAGACTTCACTATCCACACAAATGAGCAAGCAACAATGAAGGATGTCAGTCCAAAAAGGCATTAAAATGTGATTTCTTCTCACAATAAAACCTTGTAACTGTTTGATATGAGGCTCTCTGCTCACACACATACAAATATTTGCTCCAACTGGGTAAATTATTAGAAGTTTCAGGGTCCCAAAAATTACAATCTTCACTTCATGGATGGGGAATTGAATCACAAAACTCACCTGCCTAGGACTGGCAGAATTCAAACTCTGCAGTATAAACTCAGTTTGAAGCTCTCTGACATCCTTCTCTCTGCTGTGAAGCTTCCTGATATACCTATTACCACAAATTTGATCAGGTGTGACAATGAGTCAGGAAAGCCTTTTCCTTCATAAATCAATAAAGTGACCATCAAATTTAAATCAAGCTATTCTAAATATTAGCTGATAATTTTAAAATTTATGGATGGAAAAACAAGATTTAATTTTTAACAATCTCAGATTCAAGGAAATTTATTAACTGCTGGAGACATCAAATAATTCACATAGGTGACAGAAGACCCAAATCTCTGTTCCACTACCATCAGCTGGATTTCCCTACAGCTGATGGACAGGGAAGCTGCAAGGGAGCAGACCATTGCCTGCTCTCCCAGTCAGCCTTTCCGAGTCTCCAAATCCCAAGCAAACCCTGTGAACCACCAAATCGAGCTGCTGCTATCCTAAGGAAAATTATAAGTGGCAAAGCAGAGGCTCCTAAATAGGAATCTAGATTTAGATTGATTAAGATAGCTATTGAGTGCCAATTTATTTAAATGTAAATGGATTATTTGTAATGTGTTCATTGAAGACTAAAAGCTCCTGAATGCAATATAGATATATGGCTAATTATAAAGTCAAGCACTCATTATTAATACTTCTAATGATCAATTTGTATTCCAACAACATAAAATCATCAACTTCAAAGCTCCAGCAGTTGTGGTAACTGGGAGAAGAGACTGTGCTCTATGCAGAAAGCAGTCAGCTGACCAGTGCCAGGCTGAGATAAGAGATAGAAAGCTGAGCTTTCTGGGGCCCTCAAAAAAAACTCAACCTGAGAGCTCAGAGTCCAGTGAGGGCTGGAGGAGCTGCAGTTGAGATATACACATAGGTCTATAAGGATACATACTCTGGGCACAATGAGGTACCTTAACACAATCCCAGACAGAGAGGCAATAGGACAAGCAGTCCCTGTGTACAGATAAGATTTACTCAATTAGATATACTTAAATGCAATAGATTTCCATGGAAAAACAGATCAGTTACAACTTCCATTCTGCAGGTCAGTAGAAGGAGCAGCAATAATTTCATACATTGAACTTGCAATGCTGTGCAGTTATAGCGTTGTGTTGTTGGGTCACTGCCAGAAGGAAAGTAAATACACTTTTCAGAAGAGATGGTATCTTCAGTAAATTTGGACCAAATTAGATTTATTGAGCACTGTCACACTTCAAGGCCTGTGGAGAGAAGAGCTTCTCCTGCCAGACCAAGGAGTATCTCCTGAGGCATCTCACTGACCAAGTCTCATACACAGGTGTTCAGTGGAAATCAAACACAGCCTACTTTGGATGCTTTTCCAAACCTCACTGTGTGCCCCCACCCTGTTCTTGCAATGCCACCCCAGTGCAGGACGAGCAGACAAGTTCCCTGGGGTGGCTATGGGCATATGCTGCCCTGCAAGGACCATGCACAGGGCACCCCAGCATGGCTCTAGCTCCAACTTCTCCCCAGCTCTCTCAGGAGCTACTGGCACTTCATGCATCACAATGGTGGGAAACCAGGAAGCAGGAGCTCATGGATGAGCTAAGCCTTCCTCCATTCCATCAACAGAAAGCCCAGGTGGACCATCAGCAACAAACCTCTTGCACAGTCATGCAAGCCTCCCAACTGAGCTACAGCTGCAGTGGGTTTGAGCCCTGCCCAGGCTAGTGGATGGGGCTGGGGCTCAACAGCCACTTATGACTTCCAGTCTATCCCCCACTTGCAGAAGGGAGCAAGACCTTTGCTGCATTGTGGAGATGACAAAAGTCTCCAGAGCAGCATGAAGGAGCTTTATGGAGCAGGCTTGAAAACAGCCCATCCTCAGGGGAGATATATAGTTTGTTTTTAATCTTAGAGCTAACTCTGAGTGCAATCTCACCTTGAGATACAAAACAGTGGCTTCTCCCCCCCACAGCCTCTAATTGACTGGAAAAGCAAAGGTGGTATGATGATTATGGCATCGGGCAACGGAAATGTCCCTTTCCCTATCCCTCCTGGCCCATGCATGTCACCACCCCAATGGACCAGATCTCATGAGTGAAGCCGCCACAGAGAGATTACCCATGAAGGTAATCTCCTTCTTGGCAGGACTCCTGGCCAGGAAGTGCCCTGGAGTGAAGTTTTGGGATGTCCCTCACAGTTATAAATAACCATCTTGCAGTAGGAATCAGATGGAATAAGAATTGTTTTCCTGGCTTTCCCTGATATGATATGTTGGTGGCCCCTGCTTCAGAGCTGGGCAAAAACTTCCTAGCACAGTTTCTTCTTTTTTCTTTTCATCAAAAACTGCTATCTTTGACCATATTGACATATTTTGTGCAAACTGCTCTGTTTCAGGTCATTGCCTTCATCTGGGAGTTAGCAAGTCATTTTATTTCCATACAGCTGAAATGTGTCCTCTTGGCTCTGGTTTGATTTTTACATATTTGTGTATAAATAACAATTTCTGTAGTGGTTTTATTATGCATAGCAGTGATTTTTTTAATGCTTCATTTTTCTTCATGTGGGATATTTTGAGCAGATTCAGGACAAGATGAAAGTCTGACATCTCTAAACCCCCATGCTACAGAAGTTTTCTTTAACTTACTGTACAAACAGCAGTTTGCAAGAGCATACAGAGTTCAGCATAAAACCGGGGAAAGGTTCTTCATTCTGCTGGTAAATCTGTTTGACTTCATCTCTAGGAGCTGAATACAGTATACTACAAAAGAATCTTCTTTCCCCCCACCCCCCCTCCCCCATCTGGCTAGGGAGGTTTATAGCCATTTCCTGTAAGCACTACTAGATTTGTGATCTAGTGACTTGCGAATCTCAATTGTTTTGCAAGACAAAAAAAAAAAAAAAAAAAAAATCCCTAAAAATTGCCAGCACTTTCGGTTTTATTCCAAGTCAAGAACTGGCATCTCCCCAACTCTAATTAACAGTGGTTATTTTTTGCCATCTCCATTAGCAAAAACACCACAATTGGCCAAGAAGTAGAGCAGACACAGCTTCTGCCACAACCTGCTGGGCAGTCACCCTGTTCCCAACATCACAGAGAAAAAATAAAAGTCATGCTAGCCTTAATATATCTTTTTTTCCAGTGAAAAATAAATATTGTACTAAATCACTTGCTTATCACTCACTAGGCCTTTGCAAATAAATCCAGCCTTGGGTTTCAAATGCATCAGAAATTTTCCACCAGAAAACATTAGTTCGATGCAATATGCTCTGTGGGAACATATTGATTCTGTCTGGCCTTTGGGCATAAGCCATGTCTGGCTTTTTACACGTCCATCTTCCCCACTTTCCTGGCTTTACCACTGGCTACCTGACAAAGTGCAGAGGGAGGTGGCTCTTGGGACAATCCCACAGCTCCCAACATCCCCGGTACCCCTCTGCCCTGGGTGCCCTCCTCTGGGATAGATGATCTTGAAGCAAATGCTCAGTATAGCTCTGCTGTCACCAGGAGATAAAATCTTGGACTTGGTAAGCCTAGTAACACCCCTGCAAAACAGAGTTTGATGCCTTGAAGAACATGGGTTTCTTTATGGGCTTAGACCCAGTCACATCATGGTAAAGGGGAGAAAGTCATCACTAAAGATTCCCAGAGGAAAATGCCTGGGAAGGACGTCAGTTGAAAACCTCTGGACTCTAGCACACCTTTGTCCCAAGGATCAGCACAACCTTTTCAATGCATGTTAATCTGACATGTCCTGAGTCTTTTCCAAAGCCTGTATGGTCCTTCCCAGGAAATCCTCAGGGCTCTTTGTCAGCCTTTCCACCAGGATCCCTCAGGTACCTGGTGTGACACAGCTACAGCTCCCACTGTGCTCTCCTTCCCCTGTGCACTGTGGCCAGGGAGGATGGACACAGCACAGCCCAGCAGCCTCCAGCCCACCTGCATCCAAGTCCCCAAACTGCTCCTCTACCTAACACACTGGGAAGGAGGTCACATTTGTCTCTGCTTTGTTTTGCCAGGACAGGGTGGAAGGAAACTACAGCCAGACCCACAGTCTCCCTCTGCCCTTTAATCTTCAGCCAATATTGACTGTGTCAGATAGTCACCCAAATCTAGAAGGACAAGAGCATTACTCAGAGAAAAGCTCTATGGCAATCGCTTGATGTTAAGCTCATTCAGAAACTAAATCTCAACAAATATATATATATGCCTTCTATTCTGGGATACTGGCACATCCTAAGGCAGGACCGGATGCTGCAATGACAGCACAGCACTCAAAGTGTACTTTAGCCTTTAAGAAAATACACTCAGAGCTCAGAAAAAAACTTCAAAGCACCATGACTGGATAAAATCCCTCAGTGTTAACATCTGGCCAGTTGGTGTCTGATCTCACAACTGCATGAGGAGGTGCAATTGCCATTGTCACCCCCATGTAAATCTCTCTTGAATTGTTCTTTGGGATTGCTGGCAACCCCCAGCAGCTCTCCCAGCCCTGCCTGTGTATTGTCTAGTGCTGCATATGTTAGCAATGAGCCACCATGGCCCATTCTCAGAATATGAGCTCACTGTAGAAAATTAATCTCCCTCCCTTTTCCATTTCTTGGCAACACAGAGTGCAGCTCCTGCAGCTGTGCTGGAGCACCAGCCACCGGCTCAGGGGATGGTTTCCTGCTCAGGGACCTTTAGACAGAGGTGGTGGGTGGACAGGGTCTTGAGAGTCAGCACTGGAGGAGCCACTAGAATATGAAAGCTGCAGTGATTCCCTTGTTTAGGAAATGTCAAAACAAACAGCCAAAAACACAGATCTGCAGAGTCCTGCCTCACACTGAACTGGATAGCACAGCCAGACATGTCTGAAAATCCCCATGGCACATTGCACAGGGCGATTGCACATGCAGAGCTCATGGTTCAGGTGGAGCAATTTGAAAGCAGATGTGTTATGAAATGATAAGGTGTCAGATAGTTCTGACACTGTCTTAAGAGATAATATCAGGACTTGTATTTATGCTCCATCCCATTACACAACAGCAAATTGCCAGCCAACTGACACCCCATGGTGGCTGGAGGTTTGAAGAAGGTGCTGACACATTCCCTTACTCCATGCATGCCCACCTTAGATTAGGTGCAGCAAATACTAAAATCTTTGGATTAGTACAGCTATGTCTGCACTTTATGGCACCTTCATTCTGCCATGGTCATCTCTCCACTTTGCAGAACTGGTTAGTGTTTGGTTATGTGAGAAATGGTTTACTGGTCAAGCTTTTTCCCCATGCAGATAAGACTTCTGCTGCCCATATGACCACTTCACCAGTGACTCCAGTTTATCCACACCTGTATTAGGGCCATTGTTTTCCAGGCACAGTAGTGCAAATGTGAAGTGTACATTTTACCAGTTTTGCTTTCTTTGAGTTTTCTGTCAATATACCAAAGAAAAAAATGGCAGGTCTCACTGCCGTATTTATTTAAAGAAAAGTAATTAACCTTGTGGCAGGACTGTGAATCTCAGATGAGCCAGCATCTCATTTAAATGATAGGCACAGCCTTCCTTACCTGCCCAGCTATCCAATGAGTGATGGCAATCACTGTGTGGTGACATTCGTGCAGCTTGTGCTGAGGCTCTAGGACAGGAAGGCAATCACCTGGAGCTGCACTGGGGCTTGATTCCCCCTGCCCAGCACCCGTTGAGCAATGATTATGAATTCTGGCGATGACAGCAAAGCTGGAGCTGAGACTCAGCTCTCATAATCATGCAGCCCAAAGCAGCCTGAATGCCTCCTGAAAAAGCACACTTTACAAAATCAGACACATTCATACTGGTGTTGCTTTGCAAAGGATAAGCAGATACAGAGGATTTTTAGAGCAGAAGAGCAGTGGCTCATCAGGTGTCAGAACAAATTCCCAGCATACTTACAATGCACACTAACTCTTGAATATGATTTTCTTGAAACCTTGTGATAAATGGCACCAAAGGCTATTCTGCCTGGCAGCACCTAAAGCACAGCATGCACCTGTATTTGGGGCAGGTTCAGCACAGCTCCCACACACCTTCCAGCCAGGGCTCTCCATCCTCAGCTTCCCCAGAGACACAGCCACAATCCCAGGGGTGCCCAGGCAGACAGACAAGAGCTTTCTGTGACTCAAGTGGTCAGGAGTTGATCAGCTTCCAGATTCAGAATAGTTTGGGTGGGGAGGGATTACTGGAGGTTACTGATCCAATCCCTGCTCCAAGCAGGACTCACCTCAAAAGTGGAACAGGTTGCTTAGGGCCTCATGCCAAGTATCTGAGTATCTTCAGGATCTCACAGTCTCTCTTTCCAGTGTTTGACCACATCAATTGTGAAGAAGTTTTCCCATATGTCTATGTAATTAATTTTGTTGTTACTCATGCTTACGTTTTTTCTGGATACACTTTAACCTCCACAATATGTTCTTTCATAGAAAGCTTAAATGTTCTACAAATTGTTTTGTTGTTTGGGATTTTTCTAAATTATAGGAATTAGTCACATTTTTCAAAAAAGGGCAAGTGTTGGACAGTGGCAGAGGCATCATGGGATTTATTTTCTCTGATTGCCCTCTCCTGTTATGTGTGACAGAGCAGCTTCTTGAAACGTGTCCCAGACTGCAGCAAGTGCAGAATCAGAGAGCCACACACCACACAGAGCACACATCAACAGAGACCCAGCCCACATAGAAAGCTCTGATTTTTGCTGATACCTCAGCATTATGTAACATTTAGCTGCTTCTACTAGTTGGCCACCTTGAGTCTTTGGTGATCGTCACTAGCCAAGGCAAACTGAATGGTATTCCTGTCCCATTCAGTCACCTCATTTGTGGTGGTCTCCCACATTGCCAGAACTGTTATATCTATGGTAAAGTCAGGCTAGGATTCAGCTGGGATTCATCACACCTCAGCTTCTGTCCCGCAGGAGAAGACAAACAGATTTTGCAACATGTCTCCAAAATTAAAACTCTTAAAAAAATGTGGTGCGGCAGTACCATTTTGTAGACATTCATTTGCAGGCCTCTCCCTCATTATAATGCAGACCAATCTGCCTCAGAAGACAGCTTTGGCAGACAGGACTCCCAGCAGCACACTTACAGATGCGTTAGCTGCCTGTTTATACAAGATACAAAGTTCCTAGAAATAGGTTAATTACTTTCCTTTAATTACATATTCTCTTATTAAATGCCAATAATAAAAGGAAATGTCTGCCCTAGAGATAAGATTATGCCACATTCATAATTTGGCTTTTTGGGACAGCAGATAAATGCCTCAGCCATTTTAAAATACAAATTTGTCATTCATGAGAGCAATAAATAATGCAAACAGGATATGTGGTTACACTGAAATTATCACCTCGTTGTTGCTTTAAGGCACCCTGGGCACGAATATGTGACACTATTACCTCAGACTCTTTGATAAATTACTGCCCATCACAATCCTATCTAAGGAAGAGGAACGGATGAGCCCTGGAAAGATTTTATGGTTGCAGTTGCAGTATTTTGCAGCTGTAATACAATTACTGGAGTTACTGCTGAAGCAGAGAGGGATGCTGGAAAGTAAGGGAAAGTCTGCATCCTCCTGGGAGGTAATGTGTAAAGAACCCTTAACGAGTATACCCCGTAGGGGATTTCCTACCCTGCAACTATTTAAACTGCTAATTAATTCCTATTAAAACAAGGTCTTTTGTGTACATCAAAAAATGGTGCCTGAGGCTTTGAGCCTGCAGTGTGATCTCCTAGGACTTTGCACTAGATGAGTCTGGAAGGCTTGGCTGAGACAATATGAAGTGCTGAAGAGTCCTTTAGTCCTCCATTTCAGGGTCAGAGCACCATGCCCATGGCTTAAGTCCATTCCAAGACATGATACAACCACCAGAAAACTAGAGGGCACAAAAGCAACTAGCCTCCCGGCACAAATAAATTATGTATGCCTATGCTCAACCCTTACTTTGCATGTGCAGTAATACTTGTTTCAAGACTAGTCACCAGAGTTGCACATAAAACCTTTGCTTTTAGCATCATGCTTCCTTGAAAACAAGGAAAAGGTTAGATAACTCATACTTTCAGCTCATTCATGAAAAACCAGAGGCTGACAAAGGAGCCTCACAGGCCAGAGAGCTTTGGGTAAAACAGGATCACGCTGTGAAAGATCAGGTTACTGGTAACCCTGCCAGGGATGTGTTGCTTGTTTTGTAGAGAGGTTCCTCTCCCCATCCCTCCTTTCCCTAAGAGAACACCTTTAGTTTTATACACTCACAGCTGTTTCCATGCTTTTTTTTTTTGCTTTTTTTTTTTAACTACTTGGTTTTTATTGCCCCATAAAAGGCAGAGAGTGACAATGAGGTTGTCTTTCACTGTCACAGCACGGGGCTGGCAAGCCCCTGTGTTAGACCAGCCTGGCTTGTTCATGTGGATCCTGAGTGATGTTACATGACACAAATGTTCCAGCAGCTCCACCAGCAATGGTGGGAGCTGGGACATCTCACCCCCAAGCCATGCCACGGAAGGGATTTGATAAAGGATTGGCAGTCTTGCCCCATTAAACCCAGACACAGATAAAAAGGCTGCTGCTCCGCTGAGCTTTCAGGCACCTGCCACCAATGCATTCCTGTGCCCTAGGTAAGATCAGAAACCTCAGTGGGCAGAAACAGACAGACAGGCACTATAAGTCAGAGCAGACCCCCATTGCAGTCGGGTTGCGTGTAGTGCCCCTGGAGCAAGACCTGTGCCTCAAAAAGTCCTGCCCAGCAAGGCAGCTGACACCGAACCAAGGGAAGATAGTTGTTTCTGAGCTCGGCTGTCTCTTCCACCGCCCAGCCCCGGGTGGGAGAGAGTCTAACCCTGCCGCTGCCTGAGCAGCCGCCTCTTCCCGAACCGGCTGAATTAATGAGCTATGAAGTGTTCCCGTGCTAATCGCACCCTCCTGCGACTTAAGTCAACGTAACACTGCCCTCTTGTGCTTCGACACATAAGGGGCCTTTGCTGCTAGCTCATTTTCACTTTTTAGTCGGAGGGAGGGGCAATCTAAAAGAAAAGGTTTCCCTGGTTGGTTATAAAGCAACGCCCATAGTATTTTATCCCAAGAGGTCACATCGATTTCTTTGGCATTCTCAAAGCATGGGTGTCCTGCCCAGTGTAGGTTTACCCATCCATTCTGGGCAGGGAAATTAAAAGGCTGGGTAAAGGTGACAAAATCAAAAGGAAAAGAACAATATAAACAGAACTCAAGGTGTGGAAGCAAGCAATGGAAAAGATAAATAGAAAACTGCCCTTTGCCTCACCGAGGCTGTGTTAAAACTTTTTAAAGCACTGGTAAACGGCAGGAATCAGCATTTAATTAATGCTCTGTTAAAATTTAGGTCTTCAGAGGCACATATCCCAAGCAGAAAAAAAAAAATAAAATTCATCATGATTAATGTTTTACCTAGAAATTACTGCAGCCTGCTCAGTAATCATGGGCAATGTCATGTCTGGGGCTAGAGGCTTTCCCTCCACTCAGTTTCCACTAGAATATAGGGAGTACATTTTGAAGATACACATTTAGTGCTCCATTATCCCTTGATGGACAGCTTATCCCTTGATGGGCAGCACAGCATTTCTGCTGGGGATGAAGGTCTCAGTGACGCTGCTACACCTTTGAGAAGATGTCCCATCCCAGAAGTCATCCACAGCTTCACCCACTTAAAGGATGCTGATCAAGAAATTCTTGGCCTTGGTGGCCCAGTTATGGCTGCTGTGCACCCTACTGCCCTCCCTTCCAGGCTCCTGAAGCAGAGCAGGAATTGATGGGATAACCCACACAGAAAATCTGCAGCAATCCAAAGGCACAGGAGCATAAGCTGCCATGGAGTCTGCACTGCAGGATCTCCCCCTGTGCTTTTACAACACCATGTAAATGGCTGTAAATATAATATCTTTTCTTTTTTTTTTTTCTTTTTTTTTTTTCTTTTTTTTTTTTTTTTTTTTTTTTTTTTTTTCTGCAGGAGGAACACAGATCAGGTCTGATTTTATTTCACTATTTATCCGACCTGCCTTGGACAGCACTTAATACCTACACAAATAGGTATTGAAGAAAACATTTTTAAAAATCAGTGGATGCACTACAGCAGCCATAGCATTCAAGCAGAAAGATGTTAGAAGCTTACTGGGAGAGGAAGGAATGATGCTCACAGAGGAGAAAGAAAAACTGATAATGGCACACAAAGGTGCTTTTCTGACACAATACCATTTCTTTGTGGGTATTGCTATTTAATAGATTACTTGCATAAGCAGAATTAAAAAAAAAAAAGAAAAAAAAGAAAAAAAAAAGATAATTAAATAGGTGCCAAGTACAGACCTGGACATGATGCATCATTTTCTAATTGATTTTAGAACAGTTTGTTCCCATCCAGCTGCACACTCAGGCATGTATATAACTCTGTGTTTTCATGCCATAATATCTAATGTGTCTAAGTACGTGCTTACCTGCTGTGCAGGGCAAGGCTGCCTCTGTGGACCTGCACAAATGTTTTCTTAAGTTGAAACCTTTCTCCCTGGGTCCTTTGAAGAAGCCTCCAGGGGATAAGCATCCATTCAGAAGGGGAAAGAACTGTAAGAGCACTTCAATCAATAGCCTATGAAATATGTAATCACTGAAGCTACACCAGCTTACAGTGTCTGAAACAGGATGAAGCTCATTTGCTACAGTACAAAGCTATAGAGGAAAAAAAAATCCCACCAACCTCTAAAGTGGATGCAAAATCCAGCTCTTTGAACCCCTCTTGCTGTGATAACGAAGCTGGCCGTGGACAATCACAACATCCTCCCTCACTGTGGAGGCAGGTCATTACTGCTCTTTGCCCCAGTACTTGTGAGACCTGGTCACAATTTTTCAGCTGGCAAGAAGAGGACAGCAGTTTTCTTTATCACCACCCAAAAGAAATATTGAAGATGTTTGTGTTAGGGAGAGATGTGGCTGAGGATTTAGGAAGCTCTTCAAACATAATTAAAAAGCGCTAAGTGGTTTGCTGGCAATTACCTACTATTGTCACCAACTCGGGCTGGATCTAGTATGTCAGAAACTCCCACATCCACTTTTCTAAATAAAACTTAGATAAGATGACACAAGTTTTCTGACCAGGAAACTTGACATTTTGGTGTTGACATCTCCTACTAAGCATTCATAATAAAACTTCCCTGGAAAGACAGACAAATTATGTTTTGAAACCTTCTACTGGGCAGAGTTTAAGGTGTCCTTGTGTGAACTGATTTGAAACTTCTGCATTCTTCTTTTTCTACCAGCCAGAAGTGGAAATTCCTTCCAGAGTTACCAGAACTCTTATTATACCAGTGAGATTGATTCTTCTGATAAACCATTAAAGCAAAATACAACATTGGATAAGAATGCAACAGTGACCTGCCTGACTGAGATTTAGCCCAAATAAAACCAGTATCATATTGAAGGACTATTGAAGCCTATTGTATTTTCTTTTCCAGTTGAGGGTGTCTTTGTGTCACAACCTGTACCATGGGGGTTTGCAAGTCCTCAGCTGCTAGAAAGGGTTTTTCAGCAGCAATGGCTTAGAATGCTTCCCATTACCTGCTGCTGTCTCCAGCTAGTGATAACTCTTAAAGAGTTTGTTTCAGATCTTGAACTTACTGTCATAAGAGTAGCATTCATCAGCTCAGGACTTGAGCCCATAATGTATTTTTCCTGAGGCGACACCTCAGGGCAATCTAGAAATGGAAGGGAGAGAGGATCCCTTCTTATTAAGTATGGTAGGAATTTTTTACTCGAAGTTTAAAAAAAAATCCGAACCACCAGAAATCTAACTTCTATTCCATCAAGTGCTTGAGAAGCCACTATAAATGGAAAAAAAAAAAAAAAAGAAAGAAAGAAAAAAAGAAAAAAAAGAAAAAAGAAAAAAAAGAAAAAAGAAAGAAGTTATTATAGGTCAGAGTGCACTTACTCTGGAAACGAGAAATATGTTTATAAGCACCCTGGGTTGGACCCACCTCTGATTCAGCTTTACATATAAGTTGCTTTGATATATAGACTGTTCCATTTATAAAGGGCTTTTATGATGTGCTTCTTATGGCAGCAGGGGATGAGACTCACTGACCCCTGAGGGCCCTCACTAGTACAACACTAACTTTCAGCACCATTATAGTTTCCTCATTCACCTGATGGTGAAGAAATACACATTAATTGCTAGTCCTTGCATTGGATCCTGCAGCTCCATCATCTAAGGTCTCAGATCTGTCATCAGAGCTGGATTGGTTTTATGGTCAGAAGCCCGTGAAGGTTTTCCTTATTCAATGTCTTGACAGAAACTGTGGGTGTGAGAGCCCTGTGGCTTTGCAGGAGCTGGGGATGCTGAGATGGGCTGCAGCTCCTGGAGGGGATCAGCCTCTCACTGCACTACAGGGCAGCATCCACCATGTTGCTTTGGGGCCATGGCATCCAACAGCATATATCATCCCAGAGAAGACCCATCACTTCTTTCCCTGGTGGCACATGGAGAAAACCATCAAAATCAGGCAAGTAATATGGTACAAAGGCTATTATAAATAGGATTTTTCTCCTCTAAAAAAAACCCAAAACAAAAACAAAGAGAGAAAGGAGGTATCTTCCTATAGCCAGCCTTTGCCAAGCATCGTGAGGAATAACTAGCAAAAGAAATTAATCAAGCTTTGATGGAGAAGAAGACAGATTTTTACACATGCCAACTCCACTGTGGTCACATACATAGGAATTTAAAGCGTTACTGTGTGACAACAAAAATAGCTATATGTTGGCAGACTTTTTTTTAATGTGTTAAAGGTTCATTAGTCATCTAGTGTTCCGACTTGATATCTTCATACACTTATAACGTTCATACCAACTCCTCAGCTAACTTCATTTCCTTGGAAACAGCTGTTTTGCCTGTTAAAGAAAATAAAGTAATATATATTTAAAAAAACCCAAAACAATAGAGAGAGAGAAGTTAAAATATGATAAAGGCAAAGGGAAAATCTTGAAGGTTCTCAGTAAATACAGACCTCTATTACATGCATGCAATCAATAAGGTCACTTGTGTACTAACTTATAACAAAATACAGTTGACAATGTGTTATTTTTCTACTGGAGAATATAATGTGAGGCTGAGCATGCTAATGACTTTTGGAAACGGGCAATGACAAAGATTGATTAATATCAGTTGACAGCCTGTTCCACAGCTCTGAAGCAGGAATAGCAATGATTGATTTGCCAAAATGTGGGGCACAGTCTTTAGATAATAGAAAGGCTACATCTGAGCTCAATCTGGTTTCAGAAACATGATTTAAGGGCCAAATGTTTAACAATAGTTAAAAGCTTAAAGGTAAAGACAGAAGCGTAGCAAAATTTTCAAAAGGCATCTAACTTTAATGATTTTTTTTCCATGTTGAAGTACCTTTACAAACCTAAACTTGTAGTTTAGGACCAGAAAGCCTACATAAAATGAAAAAAAAAAACCAAAACAAACAATGTGTGGAGGGGAAGCCAGCATAGTTCCTTTCTAAAAATCAGAGAGAGGCATCAACAACATTCTAAAGCAGCAGGTTTCAATGATGAAATCCTCACCTAATGTCAGCTATTGAAGAGTCTCCTTCTGTGATGACAAGAAACACGGTGAACAGAGAGCCGTAATTATTTGTAGGGCTGCATGCTCACTACCCAGGCTTCTAGAGGCAATGAAAGAGAAATATTTTATCCCAGGCCAATGGGGATCCCCATATTTTTAGGCAATTGCATATTTGACAGAATATGTTCCCCCTGGGAATAACAGAGAAGGACGAAGGATGAGAAGTCTTTATTGAAAGCTTGACCCTCCTTCCCATTTCCTCTTACACTGTCAAGTTCAGCTTTCTACCAAGAACAGCACAGCCTGAGTGCCTTCAGCTTTAGAAAAGCCAGACCAATATGCCAGTATCTATACTCACGCTCCGTTTATAATGATTTTGTCCATCGCAGCATGTAAGAGAGAGCAGAAGAGAAGGATGGAGAATTTCATGACAGATGTCCACCAAAGGGCTAGTCTTCATTAGGGATGTGGTCATGTGTGAAGAGCTGAGTTAGCTGACACAATACTGGCTGTTCTGCTAAGACCAGGCCAAATTGTAGTCGGCGCTATGTCAGCTAATTGCGATTAAGCCTCGCTGCTAATTAAAGCAGAGCCTCTGAAGTGATTCCATCACCCACCTTGGACTGATACAGCCACCACTTTTGCAGTGTAACACATCATCATGGCTGTATCTCACATGATAGACTGAAAGCTGTACAGTGGAGATCTAATTAGGAAAATAAAGCATTAAGATAATAATAAAAATGTGTTTTCACAGAGCACAAAACCTGTGAAAAAGTGGACAAACATTTGACTAGGGGAGCTTGGGGGTTTCCTGGGCTTCATTCCAATGTGCATCTTTTAAGTACAAATGGTGTTATGTTATTTTTCATAGTGAAGCTCTTGGAACAAGCTCCTAAGGAACTGAGTATGGGTGTGTCTCTTTCAGACAAGGCCTGAATTGGGGATTTATGACCTTTTGAATTACATGATATTTATCAAGACTCTCCTCCTCTGAAGTCAGGGTATTTATAAATCAGTAGTATTTATAACTGACAGATTTTCCTTAATAAAGTGGTTTTGGTGTGCAATGATAAGCCAATCTTTTAAGACAGTCAGCTATGCTTAGATAGTAAAGTCTTCAAAGAATCCTCCATCCTGGGTAACCAACCTGTCCTTAGATAGGGCTCATACACTAATATACACACTAATCAGTGTGCATATTCCTGGGGACAGGTTAGTGACAGAGAGGAGAGGACACCTTTGCAGTAGTAGCTGTCCCAGAAATGTGGATGAGGGGTAGAATGGAGACAGTACATTTCTATTAGTTGGTTGATACCCATCTCTCCTTTTTCTTGACATCTCAAATCAGGGATGGAAGGTCTAAATAAGTTATCAAAAGGCTCCTTCTCCCACCTGAGGTGTCTTCAACAAGGCTTTGTTCCTCCTACCCTAAACAACTTGTTTAATTGTCCTAGTGGACACAGCATTTATGAAAGGAAGAAATTGAGAAAACCTACCCATTGAATTACAGTTGTAACATTCATGACAAAAATCAGTCCTTTTATAAAGCACAATATGAAAAGCCAAATGTGGATACCAGCTCCAAATACTCAAATCAGTTAAACCAAGAGATGAGGGGTGTGACCTACAGAGGATTCTGCAGAAGATGGGTTTTTCCTCCCAGACCCTGTTCTGAGGTTTCTGTGGCTCCAGGGCATGAATTTGAGATACACAGCTTTCTCTTGTGTCCATCAGCAGTTGTCTCTGGCTTAATATCTTGCCACAGGATCAGAGGACTTGGTAATTGAGCAGGCAGCATGATGAGCAGATACTGAAACAGGAAGCTACTGATATTCCTTGTACTTCTGACCTGAGGAATTAGTCACAATTCAGAACCTCAGAAGTTATTTCATTTAAGGGTAGGTTGATAGATCAGGTAGCTCCACTGCACGACAACTGCATGAAGTCCAGCTTTTGCAGAAGAAAACAAGGCTCAAAACACTGAAAATGACCCCTTCCTCTTGTCTCCAAAAGCCTTTCTAAGCTCCCTCAACACTCACCCTTTCCAGGTTCAATGCCTCTTTCACTCATACACTACTTTATAAAACAGCATTCACCCAAGCTCTGGGCTTTCACCAAGCTTTGGCCTTTTTTTTTTTTATTGTGGGAGCAGAGGTGGGGGAAGCGAGCAGATGGTCACTGTCTCTTATAGCTGCCATATGAAAGGTGGTGGTTAAACCTTGTCTTGATAGGTTTCAGCTCAAATCAGAGTAACATCATACAGTGCATTGTTGAAAAAAGAGCCCTGATCGTCAAAATGTTTAGTACTGAAATCGTGCTTTTTAGGACACTGTGAGCCATCCCTCAAGTGAACCTTCCCTTCAAAATCAATAGAATTGATTTTGTTTATGCTGGACACATTTCGTGTGGCTGCATTGTAGTTTCTAATTGGCAGGTCAAAACCTGTATATGGAGTTCGGTAGAGAATAGCTTAAAAGTTTATATTAAGGGACAAAGTTAAGTGATTATAGATGTCACTCTAACATTTAATACCAGAAGCAATCACAAACAGTTTTTAATATTTGAGTTCACAATGAAAAGCTACAGCACAAAGAACACTGATACCCCGCTGCCATGAAGCTCTTCAAGGCTCAGTTTCCCTGCTCTGAAATGAAAAGATGAGAAAGGTCAGGGAGAACATCAATTAAATTGTGTTTCCAGACTGGCTGCAAGTTTTAAGACTTTAGGAGAACTTTTGCTTTTATTCTCACTTCCCATTGGGAGAAGTATTTGTGTGTTTTTTCTAGAAGTGGAGACTAAACCAAAATATTTGCCTTTACCAGTAGTATCTACTTGAAGTCTACAAACAAACCATGAAGCTTTTTGGTGTCTAATAAAAAATTTTGTTAGTTTCTAAAAAATATACATAAGAATATTTTGTATGGTAGAAGTCAGTTAAGATCTGATCTGAGAGCTACGCTGTGGTTTGCTTTGATGCACAAAAGGGCATAAAGTTCCTCTTAATGCAGAAATAAGAACAACTATCTTTGGAATGAGTCAAGTGTGAAATACTTCTGAACTATACAAACATGATGTTTTAGCACCTTGTGTCTGTATGAGACATTAGTGAAGTCAGATTCTGGATTTCAAGATAAAATGAAAGAGCTGGCCTTTGACAGTCTCTGGTGATAGCACCCCATATAAATGATTTAACTGTTAGATTAACCAATGTAGTGAAGTGTTTTAACTATCATTTAAAGTATATTACTATGATGTATGGTATGCTTTGCAAATGCTTATGGGAATAATGTCAATCGGTTCTTCATGTAAGTGATGACTGTTGTCCTGTTCTATTGACTGAGAGGAGAAACCCAGGAAGCTCTCCCGCACAATAAAAATGTGATTTTACTTCTGAGAGGCTACGGAAGATCCAGTGGCCACTGCACATAAATGAAAAGAGAAGGCTCACAGGGAACCTCGATGGTTTCAGAATGAAGAATGTTGATTGCTAGTTTACTTGGTTGTCAAGACACTCAGTCTGATTCTTAAAACCAACACATCAGGATTAGTGCTAAGGAAATGTTACAAACAGCACCAAAATAAAAAATAAAGGAAAGTGTATAAAGCTGCAGTAGAAGTCAACCATGATAGTTATCACCAGCACAATCTGTATAGTGCTATATGGATGGGGCAGACTTAGATCAGTCATTTATCAAACCAGTATTGTTGTGTGACCCTATGTACACCTTCTGAGTCAGCACTCAGAGGAGGTGTGAAGCATTACTACAAACTAGCTCATGATGCACATTAAATAATATGCACTGAGTTTGGTGAGTACTCAAGTGCTCTCATTGAAGGGCCCCAGGAGGGAGTTTCCCCTGCTGGGTAGTGGGTGCAGAGCTCCTACAGAAGGAGAATTTAGCCTGAGGAATGAGTAAATAAGACAGCTCCTTTTTAAAAATAAACAGGTTTCTATAGAACAGCTTGGCACACAGACTCACATATTTATGTGTATTAATAGACACTGCCTAAACTTGGTTTGGGCTTTGCTATCTCATATATTTTTTATGAAGTGGTTCTCAAGCTGGGAAGAAATCAGGGGTGAGGAGAAAGGCATTTCCTGGGAACAGTTGGCTGGTCCTTTCTCCTCCCCTCCTTCTTCATGTACTCTTGTTATTCCACTTCTCCTTCCTGACTAATTGCTTGGTCTCCAGGGGCTCCTCCAGGGTACATGGGCTTCCTAGCAAGGAAGTACAGGACAGGCACATTCCAATTAAACACCACTGAATCAGAGAGGAGAGAAGTTCAAGGCAAAGACCTCTTGAGTTTAACACACTCTTGCATTAACACAGGGCCCAGAGTCTCCAAATCAGGGACTGCTGCAGTGAGCCACAGTGCCCAAAGCAGGAAGGATGCCACTGAACAGACATAGGATGCCTTGGGGTGATAGGTTCTTTTGAACATTTTATTACAAACCTTGTGTTATTTGGGGTTCTTGAGATTTTCAGTTCAGGTGATCACAAGAAAAACCCTTAATGTTAAGAAAAAGTAAAACTCCTGCTTCTTAAGATGCCAGAAGCAGCTTTAATTTAGGATCTAGGAGTCCAAAATTATCAGAAAATACACTAAAAATAAAACCAAAGCTATCTGAATTTTAAATCATGAAGTCAAAGATTTTCATGATTTCCTGCGATTGTGCTCATGATTTTTGCAACCTAGGACTGGGGGTTTATTTTCTCTCATTTCCTAGCCCCAGGGATTTACTTAAAGAAACTGTGATAGCATTTCTGTAATAGAGAACAATCCAGGGCTGGTCAGGCTAAGCAGCTGTGCCTCCCCCATTCCCTGCTATCTTCCACCTGGCTGAGTAATTACGATCTTGCATTGCCTCTTGTTCAGAGAATGAGTTATTCCCTCACCAGATAACAACGTAAAATCAACTTTCCTCACAAATCCCATTATCTCCTGGAAGATCTTCTCAGAATGTAAATCAACAAGTTCAACAGAGACAGGAGTCCAACATCAGCCTGCAACCTCAATTCAAATTACCTCCACGTTGGAGGATGAGACAATCTGGATTACTGAGAATTACTTGGGCAGAGCAGTGACTCTGCATCTTATGACCTCTTGTTCGTCAGATCAAAGAGTTTTGATGGGCATTTAATTAAAAGATAAAGTAGCCAGCCATGAAACACCAGACTAACCTTTTGAGTATACAACTCAAGTTACAATTAAAGAATGACTGTAATTGTCAGGTTTTTGGACTTCACTGGCAATATACTCTATCATTAAGGGATAAATTGACTGTTGAGAGCAGTGCCCACCATGCTTTTTAATGATGTCATAGGGCAAATTGTTTCAGGTGGTAAGAGCTCGTATGCAATGTTGGAAGTCTCTTGTTCCCCTGAATCCAGGGAGATTCCTGGATGAAATCATAGCTTTTCTTTTCTTTGTCCAGGACTGCACCAGAGATGTGTTGGTCTCAAAAGAAACAGTCCTCACTCTTACCATACACATACTTTCATGATGGGGCATTACACACCCCCATGCCCTGGGGAAGATCAGCTGAGGATAAAAGCTCATTTAGAAGATGTATGTGCAAACACTGAGGGTACTGTTAAAAGCATGCTGTGGAACGTGACAAAGAAATGACTTCAATGTTATCTGCACCGGCTTTTTTTTTTTCCCAGCTCAGGGATCTAACTATTCCCTCACTGTGCACCACAGGCTGAAACAAGGCACCAGTAGTTTTTAAAGACAGTTACCCCAATCAGCTTTTATGTCTCCTCCATTACACACACTGACTGTTGATATTCACTGGTTTATCTCACAGGAAAACCCGGGTGCCTTATCCCAGCAACACAACAGGACAGCAAGTTCTTACAAGTTAGCACCCAGCAGAAACATGCTTTTCTTAATAAGAGAGGCATAAGTTGCACAGGAAGAGAAAGCATGTCTTACCGGAATACGTTATGCAGCAGGAAAAAGCAGACAATTGACTCTTGGGAGCAAAAGCCTCTGAGATCTTCTTCACCAGTAAGGTCTTATCCAAAACAGCACAGTTTGTGTTTCAGTCCAATACAGAAGCCAAAGCCAGTCCCCTGCCATCTCTCAGATGTGCACAATCACTCAGAACCTAAGAAACTGAAGTACCAAACTAATTTAATACAGCACAAAGTTGAACACCTTACTAAGCAGCCCCAGAGGAGGACAGCAGCAGTCCCAGTGCCCCCCCCCCCCGCTCCAGCCCTATGTGCCAAGTCCTCGCTCCAGCATTTTGCATTTTTGACATATTTGGTGCTTAAATGTACTTTTCTCCAGTTCATCCTCTTGCTCCAGCCCTCTGTATATTTACAGTCTGCTCTAAGGATGATTTACATTAAAACCCCAGTGTTAACACAGTGAGAACTTTTGCATGGAAAAGTCCAGAGCCATAAAACATTTACAACATAACAAAAGTGTTTTCCTAAATCTCTGGCTTACTTCAAGATACAAAAGAGGCTATTGTTTTCACTTTGCCCTCTGGATCTGGTTTGTGCTCCTTCTCCCTGGCTGAGTAGCATTGTAATGGTGGAGGAATGAGTAATTATCCAGCCTTGATAAGAAGGGCAGAACCACTCACTGAGCATGCAGAGTTGGAAGTCCTGTTTGATATAAGAGCTGTGATATCTTTCGTAATTTTGTTTCAGTAATTGTTTCAAAAATATTAGTCTGAAGATGTTAAAATGTCTGGATGGTGGCAAACTCTTTGGTAAGTTAATTTTGCATTCAAACTAATAAAGAGTTGGACAAAGGAGTTGAATTCACTTTGGATAATTCCTTTGCTGCAAGACATTTACATCAAATCAGTTAAACTCTGACTGTGCTTAGTTATTGGGATGTCATCGCTAACATGTCATGTTAATTGAAGCATCACTGAAGAGTATTTTGATTTTAACTTAGCAAAAGATGTATCAGCTTAGCTGTAGCCAATAAGCAACACACTCGTACTGCAAAAACAAATTCAAGAGCCTATGCTGCAAAATAATGCCAGCTATCATGAGGCTACAAGTCAAAACAGCCACAAGGGAAAATGAAACAGGAATTTTTGGGGAGGAGACAGAAAGACCAAGTGGAGATTGTCTGCAGAGCCCCAGTAATATGCAGGGATATCTCGCTGCTCTCAGACCCAAGATACTCCAGCTCCACTGGAGTATTCACAGTATGAGCTCCTCTGAAGGTGGCATTTCCCTTGGTAACTATCCTGCAGGACAATACTCGAACTACAGAGGAAAATATTTTGCATTTAGAGGAGGAAGAGATGAGAGCCACTATCCAGACTACTGTGCAGTGAAGATATATCTGCTTTAAGCAGGCACCCAATTCAGAATGAAATTTAATGTGAAACATTCACTTGAAGTTTGTGTCTAATCCAGTTGTGTCATTTTAGGTATAGGAAACTATTTAAAAAAAAAAAAACAAGTAATCTTGTTTGGGAAGATACCTGCAGCCCTGTAAAGTTGCTTTATCTCCATATTGCTGTTGCCATACAGAGAAGACTTAACTACATTAAAACTGTTTGAAAAGTTGTTGACAATCATCTGTCTGTCTTGGTTATGACAATATTAATATATTTGATCCTTTGAAAAATCCAGACTTTCTTCTCACAGAAAGGAACTGAACATCTCTCCCTTTCTTCCAAGTCAATATAGCAACATCACCCCACAGGATTGACAGGGAAGAAACAAATTAGGCAGATTGAGTTTTCATACTTTCTAGCAAAATCTTCCAGAGATGTTCTTTCCCCCTGAACATTTCCCTTGAATTTTACAAAGTACTTCCATCATAAACATGCAATGAATAAACCTGGCATGGCTGGGATAATCCCTGCACACAAACTATCAGAGCACAGACCACAGTTTCATAGTGCCATTAGCATTTCCTTCTCCAGCCAAACCCAGCACCACTTACCCAAACATAGAACTGCCCTTTCTCCCTCTTCATAGCACTTAATCCAGGACATGTTTGGCTGCAGAGATGCAGAAGGAGGCAGCAGAATAGCTGGAGAGGTACATGAAAACACCATCAGGAGCTCCCCTTTGCACTCAGCAAGTCATTCGCCAGAGACAGCTTATGGATTGCATTAAAGAAGATTGTCTTTATAAGCATCCTAGTACCAAAAAAATCATTTATTTTTAACTTCCTGAGTCGGATGAAAGGTGATCAAATCCAAACAGCAACTATGAATTTTTAGTCCACTTAAAGCCCTAAAGCCCTGGGGCCTGTTGGTACTGCAATCGTTAGCAGAGCTGCAAGTAATCAATCGTTTGCTCCCGGTGTTTATGATGGTGGAGCTGATTGATTACTGACTGCTAACATGATTGCCAACGCTGCAAACATTTTTCTCTGGACAGGTCTCCAAAGCAGCCCAGGTCTCAAGCTAACAAGCACTCTGATGAGGGTAGGAAGCAGGGCAGCAATTTTTAGGTTGTTTAGGTTAACATCGTAACTGTGGTTTTCAAGTGATCTGAACCTCTTGAATCCCCCAAAGCCTTTGCGTGGTGGAAAACACAATTGAGGTCTCATGGCCAAAGAACCACACAAGCAGAGAGAAATGAATTGTCCTTTCCTTCCACATGACATTTTCAGTGTTGTTCTGCTCATATGTTTTATGAGGAGGGCGAGAGGGTTTGCTGTCTTATCCTCATCCTACCCAAGGGAGCACGAGGCAATTCCCCCTTTCCTCTTTGTTTAAACCTTGTGATCAAAAGCACTCCTCAGGAAATTGTTTATAGTGCAAATTTCACTGGTCCTGCAGAAATGCAGGACCTCCATATTCTCCATCATTTGTTACCTCCTTTCATAATTTTATTTGCATATGAAGAAACACATCTCTTTCATGAATCTCTCTCTCTATGTTATTTACAAACAGAGAGAGACAAGTACACCTCCAGGCCATATGATGGTTGGTATGAACTGACATCCTTCGTGATTATGTCAAGTCTTAGACTGAATGATGCAGAGGGTTAGACTACAGGTCCCTCCCCAGTCAGAGATGCTTTCAGGCAGAGGTGAAGCCCAGGGTCTAGAGCAGGCTTATGACTACATCGATAAACTGAACGTTTTTCCCAAAACGAGACTTTTGGGAAATGGGGATAACAAAAGCATCATTTTTTCTCTAATCAAAGGCAGCAAGCAATTAAGAGAATTCTCATGCTATTTTCATGTTTCACACTGCTTGTAATCTGAAACCCTGGCAAACAACTAAAATAACCCAGAGTCTTTTTGGCAAATGACACAGACGAGACAGTTGAACTACTCCCAAGTGCCACAAGCTTTCTCCAAGAGCCTTTTAGAGGACACTATTAATTGAGATTGCAGAGAAAAGTGTTGGCAGTTACTGATGATCAGAGAACACTACCAGCTTGATTTATATGGATTCTTCACTACTTCAAGACCAATTCCAGTTTTAAAATTAAATCTCTATTTGTCTCTGTTGTCCTTTTTAGCACCTTACACAGCAAAAACAATGCCAACAACAAAAGCAGTGAAGTACTAAACAAGGATGTTGATTAAAAGTCAGAGCACAACTAACAGAATAACCTGTTTCGCCAACTTGATTCTTGTGTCTGCTGTAACACAGAAGCTTTAGAAGCTACATCTCAAATATATTTTGGGGAACTACAATATATGTTTCCCCTTTGGGGAACAAAGGGAAACCACATTATTGCAATTAGACTGCATTTGTCAAGGAACAAGCCCAGAACACCTTGCAAAAGACAAACAGAACAGAAGACTGTGAAAGAACTCCAACCACTTCCATAGGTTCCCCTTTGCGCCTTGGATCTGTGACGATGTTTCACCCATGCTATCTACCAGTGAGAAGATACGTCCTTTTTACTACCTTTTTTCTTTTCTTTTTTTTTTTTTTTTAAAGGAAAGTTTTTCAAGCAATAACTGTCTATTATAAGCTTGCATAAAAATAAATGTACCCTCTATACATTACAATGGTTGGAATAGTAAGGTAAAATTTTCTGTTGTCTTCTAGCTGCAACAGAAGGCAATGTGTTAGGGAAGGTGATGGGAGATTGTGAATGTTTAAAAAACTGCTCATAGACACCTCCAACTTTTCCCAAGCAGCTGGACATCATTGGCTCTTTGCTTCTTTTTTACTTTCTTTTTAAATTTTGACCTTTCTTGCTCCTGCTCTCCCAAGAATTGTCCGCATTGACTTCAAGTGACATTTCAATCCCAGAGGTAGATCTCAAGCACAATACATTATTAAAAAACCCCACTAAATCAGAGAATGCCATAAAATCTCAAACATGGCAGTTCTGGTGCCATTGATCAGGATAACAAAATCCCTGCTACAGATAGACACACTGGCTGGGGATATCTCGCTGAAGGATGTACAGGGAAGTAAAATGGAAAGGATTTTTCAATAAAGAATAAAACAGAAAATTCAGCAACTCAAGTGTTCAGCTGAAATATATTTCCATTCCCTCAAAAAGGAAAAAAAAAAGTTTTCTTTTCCAACTGACACCTTCATGTGCCATTTCAGACTCTCAGATTCCCACGCATAATTCTACAGGCAACAAAAACATGCACATTTCATGGCAATGTATCATCATGTGAACTTGTTTATCACTTAGAAACATTGTGATGGGGGTAAATCTCTTGCAGCTTTTCCCTTCTGACAATACAGCAGGAAACTCCAGTGTGAATGGGGATTTACTGCAGTTCATGTCAAGGAGAATGACAATTTCCACCACTGGTTTTGGTATTCTAACTATTCATGCAGAGCATTGTTTAATCATCTGCTTGGCTGTTTAGCAACAACATTCTCAATAACCACTTAATTTAATGATCAATATTTTTTTAAATTATTTTTTTAAATTATATATAGTTGATGGAGGCCCTGCCAACAATCATCTGGTCTGAGTTTTAAAGAAGCAGGGTAGAAATGGCTCCTTAGCAATATATGTCACTGAGTGGATTACTCCAAAGCCAGAACAATACAGAGCAGTTGGAGAGGGACTAAAGTCCCTGCAGCAGATTCTAGCAAAGTCCTTAGCACACTAGAGAAAGGCTCTGCAGACTATGACATCAAATGATATGTAAAACTCTGAAAGAAAATTGTGATACTGGTGCCCTTATTTTTCCTATATTACAGTAGCTTCTCAAAGCTGTGGCATCTCTCAAACATCCTCTTGATTCCTTATGCATCTGCCTTGGATTTGAGCTGGTTCCCCAACCCAGTGGGTCCTCAGCTGTGGGGGGATGCAAATGCATGGCTCACAGGGTCACTGGGTAGATCAGCCCTAGAACATCCTCCTTGGAAGGACCTTCCTCCACCCTGGCCAGCTCACTCAGGTCTGAAACAGAAGTGGGCTCATGTTAAATATGCAGCTGTGACAGCACTACCCCAGAAAAGCAACCCTGCAATGACATCCCTTCTGTGGCAGAATAACATTAATGAAATTCAGCTAAGCAGCCAAAGCCCTCTGCTCAGTACTGTACTCCTGAGCCAGCAGCAAAGCCAAAGGACAATGGCAAGTCCTAGCACTCATCCTGATCCCTGCAACCCACCATCACAGAGATGTGCCAGGCACATTTTCAATGTCCTGTGAATGCAGGGACACCAATCCTGATGTCCTCCACAGGACCAGCTTTCATCCTCAGGATCGATTCCAATTTAATCTACATTTCAGTAAAATACTGCTGATTTCAATGGAGACCATCCTGATAAATGCCAGGAGCATAAAGATGCAGAAGCAAATCTTCCCTGCAATCACCCAGGGCATCTAAAACCAAGAGCATCTTGGCAGGATACATGAATGGCCTGATTGTGTCCATTTTCAAGAAGGAATACATATGTATAGCTCTGTGATCCAGCTCAGGCTGTATGAGGTTCTGCTCTGCTTGATGAGCAATCAGTCTGCTGCGGGAACAAACACATAATGACTGCTTTCAGCTGCTAATGCCACTGCTTTTTCTGGAACAATATCGAGGCCTGAACTGCAAATTCACATCTGGCTTTGTTAGAAATTAACTGGGAATCGAAAGGGGTTTGCAATTAGCCTTTGGAAAAGTCTTCACTAATTCACAACCATGAAACAGGACATTAGAGCCTGCAATGACATTTCTGAGGGATTTGTTGGTGTGTCTGTAATAGGGGGGTTTGTGTATTTATTTTAGGGATAGACTCTCTTTGGCTTTGGTCTATGAAAGAATTCAGAAACAGTGATACTCCAAACATATGGTGATATTCATAGCCACAGCAAAATGCAATTTGACTACAGTTTCCCATAGTGTGCATTCAATTTCTACTGATGTTACTGGGATTAAGATTTTTCATGGCTTTTTTCTTCTTGCCATTTTCAATGAAAATTGGCATTGATATTTGCACACTTGTTCTGTTCTTGAAGCTTTACAATATTCTATTCTGCTAAAACTCCCAAACCTGTTTCATATTTACAACATTCATTCAGAAAAAAAAATGTTTTCCAACATTTAGCTTACTAGAATTTCTAGTCTTTATTTTTACTTGTTAAAAACACTATCAAAATGAATTGTTTTTCACCCAGTATAACTACACTTATGCCTGTCCTCATGTATCTGAGAGGATTAGCCAGATCTTGGTTCTGGTCAAACAAGAATAAAAGGGTGGCATCTCCCTGCTTTTCTAGGAAGTAAATAAGTCAATATGAGGAGAAAAAGACCTAAATTTTCTAATATGGTTGGGAATAGTATTTTATTTTGTTGTTCAGCAATACAATCTGCAAATCACTGCTCTTGGACAAGAAAGGGTAATGTCTCCAGACCATGCTAGCTCCTGCTTTTCCAGGGGTTCAGCATGCACCATCCACTGCTCCTCTCTCAAGTCTGCAATTCGTGTCACAACGTGGCTCTTAATTACTGCCGTTAATTGTCTGCCGGATTCACCCAGAGCTTGAAAACCTCTGTAGCTGCTCCTGACAATATCACTGGAGGAGTTCAAGGGAAGGGGACTGAAAACTACTCTCATTCATATTTCTACTAAGTATTTTGGATCGTTTGCTGACTCATTTTGCAGTTTAGTTTGCAGCAAACTCAAAATTAAGTTACTAGAGAATAATGACCATTAAGTGGCTGAGATTGCTTTATTTCTCTGAGCCTTAGCAACAGTGATTTCACTTGCCTGTTGCCATAACAACTACAGCATGCACATCAAGGTCACTAAGCCCACTTCCCTTCTTGCCTTTAGCTATGTCTCTGATGGCTTATATGCCTCATTTTTATTGTAGATTCGTACACAATGACTAGAACGAAAAGATACATTTTCATCTTATGAGTAAACAAGAACATGAAGATGAGCATTTCTCAAGGTAAGGAAGAACAGACAAAAGACAAAGCATTTATGTGAAATGTTCACTTCATCCTTAATAGAAAAACAATTCTAAAAAATACCCAAAACCTGTATATATATGAGGTCCAAAATACCTAACATGCAAGAAATCAAATAGGCAGTGAATTCTCCTTTATAAAGATGAAGAAATATTTCCTGAACAGTATGTGTACATGAATTTCTTAATTTCCAAGAAACCTACCAGTTTGCCCCAGTTCATTAGCTAGAGGACATCAAGGTCCCTGAAGTGTCACCTGAGATATTGAAAAATTGTGATCTTAGTGCTAAAATAAGCAGAGATTCAATGGAAACACCCCATTTAGTGTTAATCTAAGAAGCCACAGTGCACAGCCATCCACTAAGGCATGTTGGCCTGAAATAAACTGTAACTGGAAAGCAGGAGAGGACCACTAAGCTGGATGGCCAGTGAACTGCTAAGACCCAGGTCAGGTGAAAAATTACTTGAAATGTCATTTTCCTTAGTTATTTAACAAATTTTAATAGATGCTTTTTTTTTTTTTTTTTACTCCAGAATATTTACATCTCACACAACATTTTGATTGTATAGAAGGGTTATATATTTTGTTTTAATATAAGTGAACTGCATTAGTTTGGCTCATAAGTCAACTAGAGGCACTTTCAAAGGAAATTCTAAACTCCTAAATTACCAGAGCATTTTTTCTGCCATGTGGAAGGAGAGAAAAGAATTATTTTATCTGAAAAATATAAATAACTTTGCCACCTCTTCTTATAGCTAGTTGATTACAGCAGCCAGTGAATGAAAGATTTCACTGTTTATTTGTCAGCTTTACACTAAAAATACCAGCAAAGAAGATGAAATGTCCAGAACTGCAGAGGGATTTATGAAGCACTAAATACTTCTGTGAATCAGGCCTGAAATGTAATTTCATATATATGTGTGTAGTAGTTGGCTATAGGACAAGATAGATAAATAGATAGACAAACACAAAGAGGCATGTTAATAGATAGATAGGCAGCCATACCACAAAACATCAAATTTCAGTTTTGCTTTATCGTTTACAGTGGGTCCAGCTGGCTCCAGCAGAGATTCTGGCCCCACTCACCCAGCATCTTCCTAGACAAGGCAGAACAGTAATTTCATTTTCCACACGGGAAACAGACAAAAAGGAATTGCTGATAATCATTCAAGACCACTAGGACAAGACGAAGAACTTACCGTGGCTGGGGCATCTCAAACATACAGCTGTACCATGGACCTCCATTGTGTTACCAAGTTCCTGGCCAAACAGCAACAAGTCGTTTTGGAGTTTACACTGAAGAATAGCTGCAAAAGAATCAGTGGACTTTCTTGGTTGTTATTCCATACTGGTTGATATGCTTTATAAAAAGTTAGAAGTCAGAGGTGCTCTTGGTAGCAACTGGGACCATGAGTGAGCTCAACACACAAAAGAAAATATAATTTACCCACTAGTTAAATGCTAAGTGCTAAATTTAGGGCTTTCAAGAATAATCCCATTGCTTGCAAGGGGATGTACTGCTCTCTTAAAAAGATTTGTTTCAGCTGTTATGATGCCTCCAGAAAAGGTGCACTGCCTGCCAGGCACCCAGCCTCTACACAGCCTGGTCCACGTCCATGCTGGGATGCTCCAGGCAGCACAGCAGGGCTAGGCAGAGGAGTTTGACATGGCTGGCAGGATTTGGGCAGCACTGGAAAAAGTAGGGAGTTGATGACAGCCCTTCCCATGGGACACAGTGGGAAGTACAGTGCAACAGAGTCCCAGAAGGGTTCATATGGAGCTTGCCAGTGCCCTCAGGAAGGTGGTAGGTGAAAGCTAACACTCTTGCTGAGGATACGTAAGGTTGGGCAAAAACTGTTCTCTGAACTCTTTATTAATGAGATATAAGTTTATCCTTTTCAAAAGTTGTCTTATTTAGTGTATGTTCTAGACACTCAATACTATGCCAGTTTAATAATTCAAAACCCCTTTGATGTTCTTAGTGTACTCAGTTTACAGGAAAGACCCAGCACGTTCACCCAAGAGCCCTGGTTGACTCCAGGTCCTACCAGAGACAAAACACTAAATAGCTAAAACAGAGCCAAAGTCTCAGTATAAGCCTGCCTTGAGATCAAGGGAGCTCTCCCTGTTCATGATGAGATGCAGCCCATAAATCTCTGGCTACAGGTATGCAGAGTGTGGTGCTTAATGCCTTTTGCCAGAAGACAAGCCGAGCAGTATCTCTGAGAAAAAGTACATTCAGCTGCTGTGGATTCTGTTGCTTTCTACAGAGTAATTCTTATTTTAATAACTGAGGAGGAAATCCTGTTAGCTCTAAGTTGCAAAGTTCTAGGAGATGACAGCCCTGATACCACAGCTGTTGATCACACTGCACAGGCACCATGAGATAGCAGGTAGCGTACATCGTGATTTTCAGTAGGGAAACTGGTTGCCTAATTTTCATCATGCATGCACCCTCTCACCACCATCCCCCTCCCAAAAAAAAATAAACCAAACCACACTTATTTCTTCTCCTGACTGTCATAACAAATGCATTGCTCCCAGAATCAGATGCCAACATATAATTCAGAACATTAAAGGGTCAAAGATTATCACTGCTTACGTTCAAAAAGAGTTAAACAGGGGGGGAAAAAAAAAAAGCCCACAACAAGCAAGAAGTCCACCCAGAAAGAAAGTAAAACAAACAACTGAATTAGACTCTCTGTTGGTGTGAACTCAGCCCATATTTGCTATTTAAATACATTAAAAAAACCCCAAACAAAACAACAGTCCCAGCAGCTTGAGTTTGCCTGCAACATCAATGAACTTTAGATAATTCTTAAAAGCAGAAAGTTCATATGTCAGTGAAGTGCCAGTATGGCAAAATGAGCTTGGTTTTGAGTCTCTTTTATGGAATTAACTTCCTAGAACGGTGGCTATCAGGAAGCTTTTACATCCAAGCACATATCCTTACTACACATGAAAGTAAAAAGCCATCCTGTGCAAACCAACTGAAGCCTGGTAAATATTTTAAACCTTTTATGATTTTAAATGACAC
>JAOEGS010002700.1:0-21483 GCA_025447755.1 Corythornis vintsioides | reverse complement strand
CGGGCAGGGGGGTTGGACTAGATGATCTTCTAGGTCCCTTCCAACCCCTAATATCTATGAATCTATGAATCTATCAGGAAGCTTTTACATCCAAGCACATATCCTTACTACACACGAAAGTAAAAAGCCATCCTGTGCAAACCAACTGAAGCCTGGTAAATATTTTAAACCTTTTATGATTTTAAATGACACCCAGTGATCTTCTATTTTCACATCACTTATTGCCTCTGACACACACAATTTGTTGGCATGCTTTGGATCACGAGTCAACAGAGCAATGCTGAATTACAGTAGCTGTATTTACCTCATTCTCACTTATGTATCCTCTGCAGCATTTACACAATGTATGGCCTGTTGCTCCTGTAGGTGCTACAGAAATAGAGGTGACTGCTGCCCCAGGAGGATGCTGGCTAATGGGCACCCACATGGCCCCATCCTTCTTCCTCTGAGCCCTGAAGGAGGCTGCTGAAGGCTCCCACAGAGAATTAAAGCATGTTGTGCAGTGCAAGGAAATTCCTGGGAGGAGAGGAAAAGTCAAAATATGAGATGTCAGATCTTGGCCAACATGGGAATTTTCCTAGAGGAAGAGAAGAAAAGGAAAATGGAACATAAAAATATGGTCCATAGAGGCAGAAAAAGCTAATTAAATGTCTTCTTTTAGTAGAGACTGTGGGGTCAGCAGTCCTGTTGGGAACATGGAGGATACAAGAAAAGGAGTCAAACAACACAGCAAAAAACATGACCACCCCTGCAGCTGCTGGGCAGTTTACCCTTGCTCCAGACACCCTTGGGATCCCAGATTGAGCAATGACTTTTAATTTTATTATAAAGGGCTGGTGTCAGTGCAGAACTATATGCTTTGTTTCAAGTAGTGCCTTTTACTTCCTGTTTAATCAGAGCTCTGCAGGGATTTCAGGGGAGCTCTTTGCATCTTCACCCAAGGAGGGACAGCAAACCCCCCACTGCACTGTGCACATGGCTGCTAGTGTGGTGAGATATCTCCTAGGAGGGTCCCATGAGATGGTCCTGTGCTGCCCAGATCAACACAGAGTCTCCAGAGATAAAAGGTTTCATTTTAATTATCTCAGATCCAACCTTGCAAAAGTTTATGTAATACTTCAAGATTAACTGAAATAAGAAGAGACTTGACCTGGAAAAAGTTTCAGCTCAGGCAAAATTTATCCTTTTTTTTTCTTTTCATTTTTAGGGAATGTAGTAATGACTGAGTAGTATAGGTACAGTTCTGCCCAGAAGCATAAGTTATTAGTCACCTCATAACAATTAGTCATCTAAGCTACCATTCTATAAAGACCTCATATAGCTCCATCTTGTTACACTAAAGTTTTAGAGGGGGCCTCTATGCAAGAGAATGGGCTGTCATGCTGCGAAGAACCCAGGAGAAAAGGCACAGTGAAATAACAGCACAGAGCTGGCAGCTAGAAGTCCATCTTGGCTGCTCACCTCAGTTCTCTCTTCTGTAATTAGGGACCAAAGACACCAGTGTCTTTTGCTAAGTGCTTCAAGACCTAGATAGTTAAAAGCACAGTGCTGACAATATTGTTTTCACTCCTGATGTGCTGCTGCAGACTCACATCCCTGTGCTGAACAGGGAACTTGAAGCCCCAGTAGCATCACTGTGGGCTGTGATGGTTCCTCACCTTCATGCTTACTTGTAGTAGGGCTGTTTTCTGTGTAGGGTGTTGGTCTGAATTGCCCCATGGAGCTGGCAGTGGTAGCATTGTTGTCCCATCCACAAGGCATGCAGATCCAGACCTTCCCCAATATCCCTACCTCTGCAATGAGGAAAGAAGGAAATCAGGTTCAGAGATTTTTTCCCTCCTCCCCCTCAAATCAAGTTTTTAGGATAAAGTCTCTCAGGAAAGAAAAACATTAATCTTATCAATTATTTGAATAGGATGGAATGCAGTGACATCATCAGCTAATGAGGTAAACCTACATTAAGCCACTGTCTGCATATATTTTTTATTATTATTTATATTTTTTACAAAAGGGAGAACATCTGGTGTCTGACAGTGAGCCCAATCGAGTCTCCAATTAATCTCTGCAAAGTGGCATACCTCCTAGTTGTTCTGTTTGCAACCATTTCTTCAGTCCTGACCACCGGTACAGAAAATAGCTTGTTGAATGAGCCGCTGCAGAAATCTTCTTGTCATGAAGAACTCATTAGGTCAGCAATAAAGTGATTTATCAAAGACTTGGATTTCAGCCATCAGCTTCCCTTGTACAACAGATTCAGTTGCAGTGCTTTGAGCAAAGGCTTACAAATTACCATTATAATCTTGTAAGCATGCCTCATCTACACCAGCCAGTTCCTGGCCAGTGAAGTGGAGACCAAGAAATACAATCCTTTCTGACCTCTATTATATGCTGTCAGCCATCCAGATGTGATGCAATGAGCAGAGCAGATATTAATAATTCTTAACGGTGATGAAAAGGAGTTCAAATTTTGGAAGAGATACTGGAAGCACTGAGAGATTACTTTATGCAGTCTTAACTTTTCCTGAGCCTCCTCTGCCTGATTGCACAAGCCCTGTTGCAGGGGAGACCTTTGTAGGAGTGGACAGCATGTGGCATTGACCAGCTTGGGCTTATGCAGCACCCCAACTTATATAAACCAACTTGAGTCTTATTATATTTTTCAGTTCCCTCAGGTTGAAAGCTGCCTTTCCCATGCCCATCAGAGTTGTGTTTCTGCATTAATCCCTTTCTCCCACCTGTCTGAGCCAGGAAAGCAATGGGGAAAAAGGGCAAGACTTCTTGAAAAAGTCAAAAACCTAAGCTTTCATGATCTGTAATACAGGATCAAATTCATCAGCTTTTTCAGCCCATCACTTGTACAACTGATGTTTTTCCTTGCAAAACAGATTTCATTTTCTTAACTAAGTCACATCTCAGGCAAGAAGAAAACTAAGCTAAGCACAGCTTCAGGGATGAGCCAAATACGTGCCCCCATGCACATACTGTATTTAATTTTCCATTCTCTCCTCAGTCTCTGATCCTTTCTCACCACCAGCTGGGTTTTGATGTCTCTCCTCACCACCTTTATCTCTCTTCCACCAGTTTTTCCCATTGGAATTCCTTCCACTTCTGAAAGCATCCTCCTTTCCCTCAGGACATGAACTCAGTCACATCAGCATTGAACTTTCAAACCTGTAATGTTCAAGTGGATTCAAAATTAGTCAAAACAAGCTTATCCATCAATAGCTTTTAATGTCAAGAGCTCTGAGGGCAAGGGTGGGGGTGGAAGGCAGGGCCACGGTGCATATTCAGGCAACAACGAAAATGCTGTCAAAGAGCAATTAAGGGTACTCCTGTGACAAGTTGCCACTGCACTTTTTCTAAGGTGAGAGAAGTCATAAAACATTTACAGTTCACCCAGCACCAGCAGCATCTCCTCAAAAGACCCAAACCTGCCTTGTGCCAAATGGTAATTGCATTTTTAAATAACATTAATCACCTTTTATCATGACTTTTCAATTTGCCGAGTCAAATGTCATATTCTTTATTGCTGGGCAGCCTTCTTCACTGGGCTGTGAGCATTAATTAATGGACAGATGGAATTCTTTACCTTATATTTGAGCCACAAAGAATAAATATAAATAAAGGAACTTCTTTACTAATATTAGTCTGAAATAATTTGTTCTTATCAACCATTCCTAAGGAATGGCAAGAAGGAACAACACAGGCAGTTGAAGCAGAGACAGGTATCTTGGGAAGAGTATAGGGACACTTCACAGTTCTGTAGGGATGAGGTCAGGAAGGTCAGGATGTGGCAGGAGCTGAACCTGGACAGGGACACAAAGAACACCAAGGAGGGCTTCTACAGGTATGTCAGTCAGAAAGGGAGGTTAAAGAAAACATACCCCCCTCAATGAGAAAGAATGTCAAGTTAGCAACAACAGACAAGCAGAAGGTTGAGGCCCTCAACACCTTTTTTCCTTGGTCTTCACTTGCAACCTCTCTCTGCACACCTCTGAGATGCATCCCAGAATCTTGAGGGAACTGGCTGGTGCAGTTGTCAAGCCACAATCCATAATCTTTGTTCTGGTGGTCGGGTGAAGTCTCTGGTGACTGGAAGAAGGGAAACATTACACCCATTTTTAAAAAGAGTAGAAATGAGGACCCCAGACACCTGTCCGCCTCACTTCTGTGACTGGGAAGATCATGGAGCAGATAGGGTTAGAGTTCAGAAAGCCACAAAGCCTCCAGCTCCAGGGACACTGGGTCTTCAAAGGATATGACAAGGGGAGCATGGCACTGCACAAGCACTGCTGCCTCCACATCTTTGGGGTAGAAAGAAGGACCCCAGGAACTACTGACCTATCTCACCCCTGTGCCTGGGAAGATCATGGAACAGGTCTTCCTAGAAGCCCTGTGAAGTCACATGGAGGACAGGGAGGTGATTGAAGACAGCCAGCATGGCTTTACACTAAGGGAAGTCTTACCTGACCAACCTATTAGCTTTCTACAATGGAGTGACTACATCAGTGAACAAGGGAAGAGCCATGGATGTCATCTATTTGGACTTCTGCCATTCTACTCTGGTCAGACCTGACTGTGTCCAGCTCTGAAGGCCTCAACACAAGGAAGACATGGACCTGATGAAGTAGGTCCAAAGGAGGGCCACAAAAATGATCAGAGGACTGAAGCACCTGTCCTATGTAGACAGGATGAAAGAGTTGTGGTTGTTCAGCCTGGAGAAGAGAGGGTTCTGGGGAGACCTTATAGCAGCATTCCAGCACCTGAAGATGGCCTACAAGAAAGCTGGTGAGGGCTTGTTTACAAGGGCATGTAGTGATAAGATGAGGGGATATGGTTTAAACTAGAGAAAGGTAAATTTAGATTGGACATTAGGAAGAAGTTCTTTACTATGAGGGTGGTGGAACATTGGAAGAGATTGCCCAGTGAGGTGATGAAGGCCCCATCCCCAGAGATGAGGTCAGGCTTGATGGGACTCTGAGCAACTAAATCTAGTTGAAGATGTCCATGCTCACTGCAGGTGGCCTGGACTAGATAATCTTTAGAGGTCTCTTCCAACTCATTCCATGATTCTATGACTCTGATAAACTATGAGTTTAATCAGAGTCAATTCCCCTTCTAGGCAGAATAAGCTGTACTCCCTTTATATTTAGAGCTATTTAAGTTACTTGCATGTACATGGGATACAGTATTTCAACATGTGAATCTGGCAGGATTCAGCTGCTGCAATCCTACCTGGTATGAAAGGGTCTGAATTCTAAGAATAGATGAATTGAAAGAAAGTAGCTGAAGAGGCTGCTTGACAAACAGCATGTATTTCCACTAAGACCTGAGCACACACAGTAAGATTTCCACAAGGTGAAGAACATGGCTGTAAGCCAGATATAAAAATGGAAAAAAAAAACCCAGCATTAAGAATGGAATATCTGAAGACTAATGAGCGAGGTGATGGTCCCTGCATGGCTGAAAGGCTGAGAATGCTGTTGACTGAGATGATGGAATTTTTGGACAATATGGGAAATCAAAGAAATGTCAGGGAGCTGGAGATCCAACATAGTTCTACATCCACTCCTTTCCAAATGAGGGGAGTGAAGCAGGAATTTGATAACAGAGAAATGATTGTGCCTTCAGTGCAGGGAAATATCCTTTTGTGCAAAGAAAGGCCGTGGACAAAACACACTGAATGAAGGACTACAAGCCAGTTTCTTAATGCAGTGCATACCTTTGTGGGAATAGCTCCTGCTATTCTCCTGCTTAAATTACTCACCCCACAGAGAGATCAGCTGCAACCTGACTACCCCTCTCCAGCCTCTGCAGTGCAGGCAGAAGGCAGGAACATAGTAGCTGATCTTTTTTGTCAAATGATGAAAGACAGACTAAGCAAAATGCATTTTCCTCCATCAGTGCAGTAGATATCAAAGCTTGAGCTTTCTGAGCATTTGATTTAGTCCTTACTCAGCCCAGGAGATACCAATAGAGTTCAGCTGCACCCAATACCTACAGATTCTCTAAGAATAACATTTCTTATCAATGTTTTTTCCAGAGCAAGGGAATGATTTTGATCTCACTTTATGGGGGCACAAGAGTTACTTGTCTTCAGAAACACCATCTTTGGCAAAGCTAGGACCGGAGGCCACAGCTCCTGGGTCTTGCTTCAACAGCATAAGCAGAAGTGCTTCTCCCTAGGCCAAGCTGTAGCCCTGAACATTTGTCAGCGCACCAAAGCTAGGGACAGGCCATTCCATTTTAACCTCCCCTCCTAATCTCCTCTAAAGCAATTCTGCAAATATCGATTAAATCTGTGCCATTCACTCATGGCTGATATGCCCTTCCAATAACTTGCTATAGGAAATTTCAGATTGCTTTATTAAACCATATCCTATACATTTACCTACCAGCAACCTAATAATGATATGAAATTAAAAACACATTACCTTTATCTGCAATTATCCCATTATAGAAGCAGGCAAGTGCTGCAGAGGCAGTCATCATCACATTTTTACACCAGCAGTACTTTAGATAAATATTACAGGGAGGCACGTTTCCGATCTGTGGAGAGATACAGTAGGTCCTTTTGGAGCTTTGGCCAGTTTGTAACAGGAGGTCAAATGAAGAAGTGTGAAAGCTAAAGTCAGTGTTTCCACATGACCTGCATTTTGCCTCCAGGAAGCTTCTCTTTTCCCTTATCATTGCAGCCTTTGTCACCTGTAGAATATTATTCAAAAGGTGGCTTGTGTTTTTGTCTCTCAGCCAAGATCTGTCTTCCTCCAGGACAAGCAGACAACCTCAGAAAATGAAAGGGCACCTACTGGTCTCACCTTTTTGTGAAGGGCTTGTCCACCTTTTCTCTCCTCTCCAAATGGTAGAAATAAAAGGGCAGCTTTTATCTTGTAATAGAGATGAAAAATGTACCCACATCACATTTTTTATGTCAAGCTGATAGATCAAACTGGGAATGGGGGTGGCGAATGCAGACAATATAGACTGAAAAGAATAGCATGAGCTAGAGAGATAAGCACAGTGAGAAATCAAGTAAGAACTATCCATTCTATTTCCCCACAGCCCTGGGCAAATGTGACACCATTTAGTCCAAAAATCACTCCTAAATCTTTTTTGTGTGCTTACTGCTACATTTCTCATACCACAGTAGGCATTTCTGGGCACCAAGCTGTAGGGGAGAGAGAGACTGGAAGATTTGCCTTCCATGAGGATATTGAGGCTTCCTAGCTGTCTTGCAGAGCTGGGAGTGCCATGTTCAAAAGATCCACTGCTTATTCTAGTCCTCACAATGGGAGACTGGATATCAAGCCCTTTAGAGCACCCAAAGTAAGAAGATTTACTGCTTGCTCTGCCTTTCAGGCTTATTTTGTTTCAGAAACATCAGAGCATTTGGGTTGTTTTTCCTGAACATAGCAAAGTTCTTGCCTCTTCCCACCCATGTAAACTGGAATTTTATTTTACAAAAATAGGACAAAATGTTTATTAAAACCTATCTCATAGAACGGAAGTCCCACTTCTGATCCTCTCTCCCAATAGAGCCTCCATCCAAAGGGATGATGTCCTTGAATACCCTCTTTTCCTTGATGAGTACAGAGCTTTCCCCCATCTGCTATCTGAGCATAGACATGAGCCCAAGCCTTGTGTCAACATGTTCCCAGCCTCCTTTCGTAATATGGAAATGCTGGCGGTTGCTGCATGCGAAGCTGAAATCAAATGAATAAATGAATGTCAACAGACTGTGGGTAGAGGCACAGAGGTTGCATAACAGAGCAACTACAAATGCACAGATGCAGTGAAGCCAAATTGGGTGCTGAGTGGATTGTCAGAGCTTGTTTCTGAGGGATGCACCTAGTCATTTCACAAGCACAGCTGTCAGCCCATGAATTATTCCCAGTGAATTAACAGGCGAAAAATAAAGTCCTCTACTCATCCAATACTCATGCAGGCCATTTGGAGTATTTTGTGACATCTCTAGGTAAATTGGATGGTGAATTATTATGGAATAGGTCCTTTTCCCTGCAGGAACAAAGTCTGGAGATATCCTACAAAATCCTTACTGTGTCAGTGTCAAAGTCAATAATTCACTCTCAAAAAAAATTATTACCAGCTGCACATTGGGCATTAATGTCACATTAAGGGCACGACTGCATGGATGAGGACTGACAGACTTATGCTCTGTGCCCTGGCTCTGAGCTGGCCAGATGCTATTTAATTCTGTTCCAGAAGCAGATAACCACATTAGCAGAAAGATAGCTTACTCAAGAAGTGCGGCCAAAATTTTTGCCCCTTTATGATATCCAGAATGTCACTGCTTGCACCTTTTTTTTCCCCTTTCAGGTGTCTTTCTTGCCAGAGAGTCCTTTAACCTGAACTGGAATGCTTTATTTTTTATCCTCTCTTACAACATAAGGCCTATACAAACCAACACTGCTTTAAGAAACATGGCAACAGCTTCTTAAATAAACAGCCCACTTCTGCACCTCATTCCTCTCAAACAGAAATGCTACTTCATCTTCTTTGTGCCACTTCCCCTCCAAAACTGCAGCAGCAGCAAAGCAATCAACAGGAGCGTGAAGTAATATCACATCCAGCAGACCTACTTCATTTTGAACAAACACACAAATAGCCTCCAGTTTGAGGAGGAGGAATGCACAAACACTTAGAAGCTAATTCCCAAACCCAGCAAGACAAAGGCAGAGTTAAAAGACTCAAAACACCTGAGCAAGCAAAACAGTCTCTTATCCCCTGCTAAAGCAAACACAAAGATGAATTGTATTCACTTTTCAAGCCAGTAAGCCAGCCATAATATATTGCCTGCCACAGCAATGATGATTGCTCTTGTGCTCCCCACCTCAGCCTGATACACACTCCACAGATCTGTAACTCTTTCAAGCTCTCCAAGATAAACATGCAGGTACTTGATAGAGAATTTCAATCATAACGTTCCTGGGAAGGTCCAACATGCTGCACTCCACGCCCAGCACAGCTCCTCCACCCCAGGGATACCTCGTGCAGGTCAGAACCAAAAAGATTGGGGGTTCCTTGGGGCTTTTGGAAGCCTCCTTTCTTCTATGAGGATTTACAACTGCTTTTAGCATCCCACAGTCCTGCCATCCCCAAGCCCAAAGGAGTTATATTGTGTTGGCCACCAGCACATGAGACAGGTACAACTGAAGGTCTTGACACACACTGGCCTCACTGGAGTTTTTGGCAGCCTGTCTGTCTTCCCCTTCTCTGTGCACAGTGGCTGAGGAGCTCTTGCTCAGCTTGATGTCTGCTTCCCATGTCCAAATCCCAGCCTGAACAATCCTCTTCAAAGGCTGAACTGCCACAAATGACACACTTCACTGGGAAAAACAAAAAGACTCTCACCCCAAGGAGTCAAGCAGTTTAGAAAAGCCATCTCCCCTTTCACCCCTAAGCCACAGGGGACATACTCTGATAACCTACTGTTATCAGAACAGACTGCCAAGGTGAGAAGGGCACCCCACAGTTAAGATCTGCCACTTGCAAGTACAGCTAAGGGCTGCCAAGAGCCAGGAGCATACAGGAGAGCAGACTGCACTTAGATAGGGCAGGTGATCTAATGGATTCAAGTCTTGTGCAAAGCAACTCACTAGATTCACATGTTTGATAGTGGAAAAACACCTGACTCTCTTTGGCTGTATTTAGCATGAAGAAAATGCTGGGCAGGGGGACTGGGGACTGCATACCTATGTCCGTGCATAGACTGCAGATGCCCAGTTTCTAAGACAGCAACCAGTGCATTCAGATGTGAGAATCTGCTCAGGTCTGTCCTATCTATTGCTGCCAAGTACATCTGCCCTTGTACAAAAGACAGAAGATGAGCAACTCTCCTCCTGCTTCTGTGCCAACCTCCTGGCTAGTCCTGAGCTGAATCCCCGCATTGGAGCTAGTAGGGAGTGAACCAAGCTTTGCGTCCTCAGCTTTTGAATGGCCACTGCTCAGCTTCTCAGGTCTTTAAGTGCTCTTGCTCATCTTGCTGCCAGCTGCTCTGCAGAGCCCAGATTTGGAGATCTGTAACAGCTTCACCATCAGTTCTCAAGATGCCACCACCGTGCCACCACTGCCAGCACCTTCGCCTTGCCCCCATGGCCCCAGCTAGTGAATTCTCTCTGATAATGTGTGTCAAGTCCCTTCTGTACCCAGGGCCTTATCAAGAGACCCTGCTTAGCACAGCTGGGTTGATAAGATACTAAGCTAGAAAGCCTATTTCAACATCATCCAGCAGATCAGGCATGGTTCAAATATTCCTAGTGAAATATTCTTCCTTTCACAAATGATAATAGCTTCTGCAGCCTGTGAAGCATGGCAGATGCACGTTGCAGTCTTTACACAATAGCATTGGCTGAAATACTGCATTCATTTCACTGCTCAACTTGGTCAAAACCAAGGGAGACACTTGGATCACTCTCATGTTTACTGCCTCCTCCTCCTCCCTACATCCTACCATTGTCAAAATATTCTGGAAGTCCAGCATTTTGTCCTGAGCAAGAGGAATAAAAACAAACTGGAGTCTTCACACCACTTAGTTTTATGTCCTTAAGATCGGAGTTTACCACAATGAATGTGAAGAAGGAAAATCTCTGGACAGTGAATACTCCATTTAGGTGTGTCTTGTCTTACCCCAACCCCTCCCCAAAAAAAAATTTAAAAAAAATCCCATAAATAAAAGGGCAGGTACAGTCTCACTAGCCTGGAACACAAAGGCTGTGCCCTCCAAGCTTTTCTTACAGTGCATGATGGAGTGCACTTATTTGGGGAGTTTCTCAGAGGCATGTGGGGCAATGGGCTCCCTTCCCATTGACTTATTTGTTGTTTCTGAATAATAAAAAAATTTTAAAAGACTCTTACCTTATCTGTGTTGACCCTGATTTGTTAAAGGGCTATTTGTCAGGGCTAATGCACCGGTGCAGTTTTGTTTCCCTGTAAAGAAATCCAAGAAACTTGGATTAACCCCCTAGTTATTGGGTCTTAGTTTCCTTTAAACTTTATTGTAGTATAAAGGAAGATGTCTGTGGCTTCCTTTTTGGGTGCAGGGAGTAACATGCCACACAGTATGGTGTCAAAGGGCAATTTTCCATGAGGGGATGCTGGTAGTGAGGCAGACCAGTAAGAAGATGCGCTCAGAAACCAAGGAGCAGCAAATGACACAAGGACTATTCCCAGTAGTCAGGCTAGTCCTGTCTTCTCTGCCATTCAGAACTTGCTCTGGAACTCTGGCCTGCTCGTCCAATGAAACTGGGCTGCCTCCATTGCTGGTGGCAACAGGCCTGAGGCAGTCCCTTCCTGTTGCAATGGTGAACATCACTGCCCCTCAGCCTGACTGCTAGGAACCAGACATTGACAAGGAATTGCTGCCTCTGGCACAAAGTGTTTAATCTCCTCTAATGCTGATGTGCTGCCACTGAGCACCCAGCTTAGGGTTCAGCCCTTTGCCAGCAACACCCTTGCTCAAGTGAAACCGCCACCAAATGGTGGTGAGCAGCTGTGTGCTGATGTGCACATTATTTCATAGAGTGAAGAACATCTGCTTGTTCACTTCATTAGTGGTGGATGAGGTGTCTGACTGGCAGAATGATATTTAACCCAACGCAAATGTGATTTCCCCTGCCTCTGTCCATGTGAATAAGAAAGCCTCTGGCTTCCCCCCTCACTCCCAGCAGAGGAGTGGGAAACCCTCCCTTGCTTAAATCCATTAGCTCTGGTGCAATCCAGGACTCCCGTCCTGTGTTGAATACTGTTCATATAACTGACCCTTCTGGTCCTTTCCTTCCATGCCTTCAGGATAGGTCTCTCACTGGTCCTTGCAGTGTCTGCAGGTACTCAACCTGTGCTTTCTCCATCTCACAATGTGTCTTGCTCCACTGCCTCTGCAGAGGTACTGATTTATGCCACACTCTGCAAGAGGAAGATCAAGCTTGCCCTCTCCACCAGAAACCTCATACCAGCCCTGAAAACTGACAGCAGCCAGAGGCAGCTCCAGGCTAATGTCACAGCCGCAGCTGCAGCACATGGCGGGTAGAGTCTGACCTAGTTTTAACCCTGCTAAATATGCAAAGAAAGAAAATGAGAGTGTGCGGGGGGAAAAGCAGTCCAAGGTTTTCTCTATCCTCAGTACTTCTTTGTTGCTTTACCTTTTAAGAGTCATGATACACTTAAACATTTCCACTGTCGGGTCTTCTGGGTGTAGCAAGCAGGAAAAACACATTAACATTTGAAGGGTGGGCTGTCTGGCTTTGTTTTTGTGAGGTTTGGTCTGCATTTGGGTTTTTTACACATGCTTAAATGAAGGTGGAATTTTTCAAAGGTTAACATATTGACAAAATATAAGAAAAGTTGGAAAACTTTCTGCCATCTTTTGAGCGGAAATCTCTCTTCGGCTGTTACCTTTCAATTTTGCTTGGTTTTTGCAGTCTTTTTGTTCTTAACTTAGTCACTGAGAGCTAAATGCTACCCTGACTATCATTCTGACAGGCCTTTTTTTGGTTGTTTTATTTTTAAGAAAATGGATTTTTGTGCACTTGGCTTTATCTTTGTTTCAACATCTGTCTTTCCCTTAGCATTTCTGCTTCACTTCCACCACAGAAAATACTCAGACTTCAGCTTCTTCCTCTTGATTCTTTACTATAGACTCTAGACTATTTGTGTAGTACATAACTACTTCATTGCTATGGAAACACTGTTTCCTTTGAATCACCCACACAGTTCTGTACACCTGGTTTGTGGCACCTTCATTTCAATACAAAACTATGCTCACTGACAGTGCCAAGGGTTTTATCAAGGCTCTGCATGGCACAGTGTTCTCTCTGTGTCCTTCAGGTAGTATTGAGCCCCCTCAGATAGGGTCTGGTGAAGCCCAAGATGTAAATGTGTTCTATAATCTGAGAACATACCTGAGGCCATACCATCATGGTAAGATTGGGAATATTGTCCAAGCATAGGAAGCAGAAGAACCTGTGGCAGAAAGAAATAAAAACCCTCCAGAATTTGCTTCCTGCTATCACAAGAAACCAGAAACTGTTTACATGCAACACATGTAGATAAATGGATATCCCCAGACTAAAGCCAGTTTCCATTGTGGAGAATATAAGCACTGCAGAGCAGAGCAAGTGGAGAAATGGGGAGAAGACATCACAAAGAGGACCTTCCTGGGGAGGGAGAGGACAGCAACTGGATGCACAGACACAACCATGTTGTGAATATGCTCATACTGCACAAGGGGCATTGCCACTTGATAGCACATGTGGAACAAGTCTCAGACATGGAGATCCGTGTCAGAGTTGTTTAAAAAAAAAGGAAAGAGAAGAACAAGAAAACAATGAAAACCATTAATCAGTAGAACAAGTGGTGTTGTTTCTGGCATAGGTTCAGACAATGCTGGTCGTTATGACTCCTATGAACATTCCTGACCTTGCTCAGGAAGGCTCTCAATTAAATTATTATGTCCCTTGACTTCTACAGAACTCAAGCATATGCTTGTATGGTCCACAGCAAGGCTTTTTTTCTGAATCAAGATCTCCATGATTAGAGTCAACTAATTATTTGAAAAGCATTTTCATCTGGGCTCCAAGGAATCAATTTAAATACAATTAATGTGGGTTTGGCAGGACTCCACACGAACAGAAATTACTCTGATTTTGTGCAGAATTGGAAAACCAGTTTTTGCTAATAGTCTGATGTATGAAATTTGCTGGTGCAGCTTTTCACTATTTTCCTACCTAACTTTTTCCATTTTGCTGCAAAATCGTTGATGCAATTCTGTTGTGATAAATGAAGCCGCAAGTCTCACAACATCCTGCCTTTAGTATGATACCTCGTAGGAACCAGAGACTGAGAAAAAATGAATTGCCACAGTTTGCAGTAAAAGTTGATAAAGACAAAGAGCATGCTGAAAATAAGGGAATCAACGGTATGCCTCTTTATCAAGAGATACAGCAAGACAATGATATAAATCATGAGGCTTTAGAAGCTATAGGAGATTTCAGGTACAAAAGCAAACTGAATAACACAAAGCAGAAAACCACATGCCTGTAAAAAAAGACTGAAAACCAAAACTCATTTTGGACAGAAATGCAAGCGAACATACATCCACTTTTTAATGAAGCTGTCAGCAACAGTCTACTCGTCTCTGCACTCTGTACTTTACCATGAAATTCACTTTTCCCTCCAAAGAGTTATCCTTATAGATCATTTTTCACAGAGAAGCAGGGAGTAAAGCACATCTGAACCTGAAGGCAGTGTGTGTCTATTTTTGGCTCACTGGATTAGATTTCATCCTTTATATAGAAGAAATTTTGATGCAAAAATCATGGGACTTCATCACTGTAAAACAGACGTCAGTCACAGAGAGGACAAATCACTTGGAAATGCCATGAAGCTGTGTTAGAAGGATCTATCTTTATTAAATCATAATTGGAATAAGAAGAGTTATACTGATGAATGAAATCTTCAGTAACCAGAGTGATATGAATTTTTTTCAATACACTGAAGCAATGCAATACCAGAGCAATGATTGTAAATATTAATATTAGTTAGAAACCAAGATTAATCTCTAAGATTAGCAAAATTTCAGAGTAAAATATTTGAGTTGATGCAATAGGGGATGGCAGTGTTTATCGCTCCAGTCTTGGTAACAGTCTTTACTTGGAGATCTTCAGGGAAGAAAATTCCCTTCTGGCTCTGGGATGCTCCAGAGATGCACAAAGGCATTTAGGACTAATGCAGAGCTGTGTGCCCACCAGTTCAAGGCAGTAAGTGCTGGAATAAAGGCAGCCCAACTGTCCCTGAGCCCCACATGCTCCAGCTCTGTGGGCAGCTGGAAGGCACTAGCCAATGGTCCAGGGATGCACCCTGCAGATATGGGGTCCCTCAGGCAGGTTTATTCTGGGGTCTCAACAGAGGCTCTATATAATCAAAACGGTGTGTTGTCATGCTAAGCAGTTCAGAGCTGTTTATAATTTGCATATTTTTGCATTGTTATTGAACAATTAAGCTGAAGACTTCCAGACCAAGCTGTCCCAAAAGCACAAGGAAATTCAGCGGTAGTCAACTTTCAGTCCTGTTAATTGGTCAGAGAAAAAAAAAGAAACTTTTTGGGGCAATGTGTGCCACACGTTATGAAGGTGTAATCAGCAGCTTATTAACAATTGAACATTTTTCAAGGCAGTAAATCTCTATTAAGTGACATAAAAAATCACTTACATAGAATGATACTTTCCAAGCACCACTAAAGAACTGGTTTAACTTTTTCTCTGAGGTTCTAGAAAGATTTCTATTTGACATCCCCAGAATTTTGTCTAAAAACACCTGTCTCATCAAGTTATCCTTTCAACCAAAGGGACTGGAGAAGGAGAACAGATGTCTGATGCATCATCAACAAGAATATAGGAAAGCATGACAAGAAAACATATGCCATGTATTTTTTTATGGTCTTTTCTTTCATTACTGTTATTAATACCATGAAAATAACGTGCATGGGAATCTTTAAACATCTTCTAACCATTCAGTAAATCATTTCATAGAATAATGAATTCAGTACTGTGAGTCAGCCATACAAATTTTACAACTTCTTTTAATTTTTATGTCACATCTGGAAACCCATAGGACGTGGTACTTTGGTGCACCTTCAGAGAGTGATTTTTGGCTTTGTCTGTGGATGCCCTCTCCTCAACTCTCTATGCCTGTGGTTAGGACCTCTGTTTCCACTGAGTAGGAGCGGGACATGCTGACTATGTCTGGTACTGTACAGCAGAGAAACTGCCTTATGTTCTTGGAAGTGAGCCCTGTGTTACACAACTGTGGTTCAAAGGTTACAAAGGCAAAGGCTTTGCCAGCAGACTCAACACTTCAAAGCAGTGGCAACAATTGTTGGATCAAATAGAAAGGAAAGAAGTTGCCTGTGGGTCCCCAAAGCAAACTGGAGTCTCAGAAGAAAAACAGGATCCAGAAGAATCTTACTGAGAAACAATGAGGAAAAAACTGCTCATTTATGTGGAACAAAAGCCTGAGTTCTCAAGAAACTCTCCATGTTGCTTCCACATCCAATCAATATTTTCTCTAGCACATATGGGACGAGCCTCAGCCAACTTCCTCCCCCAGACATTCCTGTTTCTGACTATCCTTAGAAAGACGCAAGACAACTAATTCAATAAATCTCATTCATACTTACGGGAGTCACCAGGCTTGGAGGGACAGTCTCATAATCTGATTTTTCTGAGTCAACAAACTACTGTAGATAAGCTCATCCACAGATGCATCCATATATAAGCTTTTAGCTCACAGCAGAGGCAAGGTAATGTCACACAAACATGGTCCTTTAATGACAGACAAAATCTTAAGACTGAAATTTCTGACAAGCACAAACGGAGGAAATTTACAACTGGTCACAGATGACATGGGGGTGGAGATGAAGCCCGGCCTACAAAAGCCACATAAGCAAGATGGAATTCCCATTCCATACAACCCTTACTCTTTCTTACAGTCAAGATAAAAGTCATATCATCTTAGGAATGGACCAAATAACCTTGGCTCTGGCACACTGCCAGCAATTTGAATATGCTTGGGTATGATCAAAGTAAATACTCCTCTTAAGTATTTGTCTGCACAGTAGTTTCTGCTGCTTCTCTCCCTCCTGACACAGCAAACCTACTCGTTTTCTTTTAAGAAACTCTTTGCTGCAAAATTAACGCTAATTAGAATCTTTGAACAGTTGAAACTGCCTTCATTTCAAGTTCAACATCTGAAGGCTCAGACTTTGATGATTTTCAATTCACATGCTGCGAAATATTTGCCGAGGACAACTGCCCTTCTCACCTCCCCTGTGACTGTCCAGTCTGCAGCACAGATGGAACATAGATGGTGGGTATTCACCTCTGCTTCTTCAATGAAAGGAGTATAATTTTAGCTCATGTTATCGCTGGAATGGGTTTAGGTAGAAGGGGAAGGGCTGGGCCCCAGAGCCCAGAGCTCATCTGTTGGTGCCTCTAGGCCCAGATCTGCAGTCTAAACTCTGCTGAAATATGAAATTAAACCTCACTTGAGTTTAATGGCATTTATGCCCTAATGCATAGAATGTGCTCAGGGGTTTAGCCACTTATGACTATTTAATTCAGAATTCAGGCACAATTCTGCAGAAAACTTCCTACGTTTTGAAATAATTTTTTAGTTTGTTTTAGGAAAAAATCTTGCAGCTACAACAATTCCACTTGGGAAGGGGCATGTTGACTGTCTTCCTCTCACAGACCCTGGAATTATCAAGCAACAATTATTTAAAATATTTTAGAAACTAAATGTCCACAACAATGGCTACATTTGAAAACCTTGATGGTCATTCATTATTCACAAGAGCATTTTAAAGGGTAAATTTCAGACTGCAGCCACCTGTATGTGAATTGTCAATAATTAATTTGAAGATGTGATTTGAAGTCCTCTTATAGTAATTTGGGAGTGAAAAGTATGTCCTATAAAGTGAAGCCAAGTTTCTCCACATGTGTTTACAGCTACAACACTATCTTGCTGTGAGCTCATGTCACTAAAGGCAGTATGGAAAAAGAAATACAAATGCTTAAATTCTGAAAAGCAATCTCTGACATGAAGTTCATGTTTGTGTGGCAGATTGTCAGATCATGGTTAATCCCAACCACTGAATTTCTACTTGTGTTAAGCAGCAGCCCTTGTGACAGCACATATTTGATACTCCTCTGTTCTGAAACTCCACAAGTTTCCATTTGTATGACAGTTTCATGCCTCTTCATTATATACTCAGGAAGAAGTGCTGATAGATTAGTATCAGATTCAAAACAGAAACTGGCATAATCTCAAGACTCACACAATTTACAACTCCTAAGTAAACTGGGATACTTTTTTTTTAGTATCTACTCTTCCTTTGTAAAAAAATAAATCTTAAGAAAATACAATCCCAAAGGCCTAACAGGCACACATTTACAGATGGCAGCAGTGGGTCATAAATGACATATTTTTCTGGTACTATTTATAAGAGCCAAATGAACTGAACATATTATGAGCCATTTATAATATCCTTCAGCAGAACAGCCAGCCAAGAGACAGAGCAGAAAGCCTGTTGTAACAAAAGGTATCAAAGTGAGGAGGAGAGCAGTATCTGTAAAACAAGCATAGTACAGCAGATGGGTTTAACACAAGATCACTGTTAAATAAAACACTGGCTCAAATGCCAAGAAATGAATATTCAAGAGGCGGTGAACTGAATGAAACTATATAAAGGCAGCAAACGTAGCTCAGCTAACCTAGAAGTTACTGGCAAATCTAACCAAAAAGGTAAAAAAACCCCACATAATTCTCTGTGTTGGTTGAACAGCCCCTCTGCAGTCAAAAACTTTCAAGATTAGGTATTAACCAACACTTGCACAAATGACAGGACTGAGAACAATGATGCCACAGGAGCCTGACCAGGTAACAGGGATAAGATGCAAAACCAAAATGAAAAACTAATATTAATTTGCAGAGCTTTTTCACTTACCACTTCATAAACATTTCAGTTCCTTATCAGAAACACACTCTAATTCATCTTTTTGGCAGCTTCACAGCTGTAGAACATTGTTTGACAAAACATGAGCCAAGTTACAATCTAAAAAAGGGCTTATTCTCATTTTTAGGACTTTTGAAAAGTATTTTATGGACAGAAGTAAGGCTGGAATTAATTCAATTAAACAAAGTAGTGCCACAGAATATGGAGCTGAAGTGCTCATGCTTTAGAGCAGAGCTCCAGCTCCCAGTGGGTTTGGAAGCAGGAGAAAGGATGCCACCACTAACAAGGCATTTTGAATAACTTCTTGTTTTGGTTCAGTTTTGGTCAGCTTGCATTGGGTTCTAAATTGTTTCTGTAAAATGTAATTTTGGTATTAACTATGTAGTATCTTCTTTAGCTTGAGTCTCAACACCTCAAAGACACATTTTAAAAGCTTGAGCCTCACCTGATCCATTCTCTAAGACCACTTAAACTATGCTGTAACATGAACAAGGAGGGGAAAAACAGTACTAACAGCAGAAGATACAAATTCAGAAACAAACCATACCACCACAATATAATTTCATTGTAAAAAGGCACTGAGCATCATGAAGGATTCAAACCTAAGATATTCAAACACTTTCTCAGTGACCCACTAAAAAGACTTGGGCTGCATCAAACAAACCTCTTGACAGATGCTGTAACTGGAAACACAAACCATTCACCAGTGAAGTGACTCTCTTGAGATGCCTGGACTCCCAGCAGGTTAGCTAAGTATCAGGAAACCATGAGTGGGGCCTGATAAACTACATAAAATTCAAAACTTACTTTAAAAATCTATGTAAAATTAAAAGTTTTGCAATTTTAAGTTAAAAGTCTTTACATGTCTTAAGAACTAAGAGATAGGAAATGTAGTCTTAATTATATGTATACATACACACACACATATAAGGTACCAACATCTCAACAACAGTCAAAGAACAGTAGCTGCCTTGTCTTGATTTTAGACTATTGCATGTGCTGATGTGTTTTGAAGGACAAGTGATACAAACCCCAAGCGCAGTAACAAACCCTTCTTCACCTGAACTTTTAGCTTCTGATTATTTTGGGGAAAGAAATTTTATATTGAAGAAGCTGTAAGACTTTGCTCTAAGGCCTGTCAAATTATTAATATCTATTTAATGGATGATTAATACATATTTAATGGATGAACCTTGGAGATTGTAACCTACAGCTTACTAATTTAGACAGGGATGAGTAAGGAACAGTAAGGTGTGGTTCCTCCTTTATCTTACCACTACACTCGTATGTATGCTTTGTATGGAAAACTTTATTTGATAATAAAAATAGCATTCACAGACTTTCTCCTTCTTTGTTGCTACATCATATACATAGTGTCTGTTCCAAGGAAAGAAGCTCATACTGGGTAAGTCCACATCTACTCATACTAGTGTTATGTATAAACCCAATAAGTCAAATAAAGCTATGAACAATGTAGTATTTATATATGCATAGTGTTTTATAAAAAAAGATTGGCCCACATACTGCTTTCATCAACACAGAAAAGAGCATTATGTCTATAGCACATATGCAAGAAATGATGATTGAAGAACATAGACTGCATACAAGTGCTTAATAATACATAAGCAGGCCCACCATAAAGAAAGAAATATTCAAACCCATGAAAGCTGTAGAATTACTTATACAGTTTCCCATTTTAAAACAGCTTTACATACCTGATTCAGTTTATATTAAAATATATCCCCTGAATCAATTTGTTCCATTTTCAGAAATATAAACACTTAAATCACATTCCTCACAGCTAAATTTTGTCATAAATCCTCTTTTATACAAGAAAAAGGCAACAGTTTTGTTTTGTTTTTTTTTTGTTGTGTTTTTGTGTTTTTTTCTTTTCGAACAGGCTCTATTAATTACAATTTAAACTGTACACACAATGATCGGCCATCTTCTTTCTTAGTTTTGTTTTTACAGTACCATGGCAACAACAGTGATAGACTTGCAATGGTTTTGTGTTCATATGGAAAATGTGAAACAGTATACATGTACACACCAATGCACTGTAAAAAGCAGCAGTTTACTTTAGTGGTCCAACAGTAACGGCAAACATTTTGGCTCAGCTAGGCAGTAATCCATTAAAATCTTATACCATTACTACAGCAGACTTACCACACATCTTGCAAATTTAAAAATACAACTTGGAAACTTGCAGGTTTCCCTTTTGCTGCTGTTCTTAGACTCAAATTTACAGCATATAACCAGTACAGATAGGCTCCTACAACCAGGTTGTCCCACTGATTGCCTTTTTGCCTGTGTTTTTACTTTGATACATCTTTTTTTTTTTTTTTTTTCCTACCCCCACCCCCACCCCCCCAACCCCCAGCAAGTGCACTCCTTTTGTCTCAGTAAGATGAACCAGTAAATTTTTTTTTAAAAACCCTTAAATATAGAGTGAGAAGAAGGGAAAAGTTTGGGAATTTGGTAAAATAAGAAAAGCCCAATGGTTTTGCCTGAGCAGAAGGAATACACCTATTCCAAGAGGGAGGACTACTCCCAGCGCATTGTGCCTTGTCCCAGGATCCCAATCCCTTCCCTGGCTTCAAAGCAGACAAACAATACCATGCATGCTCGGGTTGCTGTCCATATACATCTAGAAGATGAGTAGGGCTGCAGCGGCTGCCTTAATGGAATATTGTAAAATGTTGCTGAGGCTAATGAGAGATCAACAGTCTACGTTAGTGTGTGACACAGGCATGGTGGTTACCAGTCCTTCTGCTTTTGTGCATCCTGTAGAGGGGGCCTGAAAGTACAAACTGTTCATGGAACAAACTAGAAATTCCTTAGCGTAAATCATCTTGTGCTGTGTGGGTTTGTAATTTTTTTTTAATTATTATTTATTATTATTATAAATATCCTTCATTGAAACAGTAGTCTCTTCAAACAGTTCTTGCAATTTT
>JAOEGS010002699.1:40235-75778 GCA_025447755.1 Corythornis vintsioides | reverse complement strand
CATCAGAATACATACATACATACATATAAATTATTTTTTTTTTTTATTTTAAAAATAAAATTACAAAACCAATTTGCTTTTTTGAATGGAAAGAGCCAGCACAACAACAAACTGTTCATTCTAGAACTACTACTTATCCAGGTCACATACTAACAGGGGAAGAAAAAAAGAAAAAAAAAAAAAAAAAAAGAAAAAGCAAGCAGGCACAAGTAACCCTGCATGGATGTGGGACTGCACCCAGTCTCCTACCTGGAATGCTGTGGGTGGCATTCACCATGTATAGGTTTAAAAGCTTCGCTACTGCTGACATACTGTGTTCATTTCTGGTGTTTTCAACAAGTACATAAAACATGCCACATTGATAATACACAGGATGGCTTCCATAGCTAGTGAAGAATTCTACCAGAAAATAACTTTATGAAGATACACAGTTATTTAATTTAGCAAGCAAAGATGTGTGTGTCTTAGAACATTAAATAAATAACTGTATCTGCAAGGCAGTGAGCAGTGTCCATGGATGCATCTCCATGACGTAGGCACAGAGGCTGTCTCAGTCTGGCAGATACAACCTTGTTGAAAAAAAGAGCAAACAAACCAAACCAACAAAAATTAAAAAAAAAACCAACCAAACACCACAAATCACACCACCAAACCAACCAGTGAAAAACAACAACCACCAAAAAAAAAAAAAGGTAACAGGTAACATTCTTAACATTAATATCAAATTAACTGTAAAGGCTTCTTATCATTACCAACATATTCACTATGTAGGCTTGTTGTTTCATGTTTTTTATTACAGAACTATTTCAAATCATGTAGCAGTACAAGTCCATCTAGGCAGCAAGGCTATAAATTTGAAAAGCTGACAATAAAATCACAAACCCACAAGCCATTACCGAATGATGTCAGTGTTCTAAAAACATACTTGTTTTACTCCGTATTATTTTAGGGCACTATTAAGACGTTATAGACTGTAATTAGCCATAGTGAATGAGAGGATTCACAGCTTGACACGTAAACACACATTATCGAGAAAAAAGCTGGTGGACGACGAATAGGTTGCTACACATCCTTTCTATAAAAACACAGCATCCATCAGAGCTATAGATGATAAACAGGTCTGAGAAAGCCATAACCTCCCCTTCTGGCAGCAGCCAGGCAGAGGAAAAAATGAGTTGCCGTACAAGTTTCAGGTTTTGTGTTATCTCCCATCTTTTGTTATGATAGTGGAAGCAAAACACCCAACCCAAATAAAAACCTGAGAAGTGAATCAACCGCATCGCGGACAATCACGGGGCTAAGGTAAAACCGAGCCCTCAGTATCCTGAAGGACCTTCACCCGAACGCGCATTTCAGATGCTGCAACAGAAGCGGTGGGATCTGCGCGAGAGCAAACACGCTCCCAAATTACCAACACACACACGTAACGCTACAACCACACGCAATTGGAAACAGAAAATCGTGCCTAAAACGCCTAAATCGCCCCTGTTCCTGCTTATACACAAGTGCCTTATTTCGCTAAAGAGCGCCGGCTATGCTTTCTCATGGCGGCAAAGACGTTTTATTTAGCGTTTTGACGGGTAATTGCTTTCCCTCCTAGCCAGGCGCTGCAGGGTTTGTTCCATCCCCCCGGTCCGTAACGCTTCGCTTCGGCCCCGCGGCTGCCGCCCCCAGCGGGGTCGGGCGGCGTAGGGGAAACAGGGACTGGCGGGGTGGGAGGCAGGACCCAGCCGCCCCGAGGAGCCTCCCGCCTCCCCCTGGGGCTCGCCTCGCCGCCCCCAGGTGAGCCCACACCTGCCGGGGAAGGGAGAGGGGCCCGCGGGGACAGGGACCGCAGTGTGCGGGCGGGGAAGGACGGAGGATGAAGGAGCGGGGCGCAGAGGGGCATGCGAAGGCACCTTACCAGTCCGTGTGCGCCTCGTCGATGACCAGGAGCAGCTTGAACTTTCTACCGACAGCCGAGGAGACGGCGGAGGAAGGATCCACCAGCCCGGCCGAGGCCGCCGTCTGCTTCACGGCGTTCGAGAGGGAGCTGAAGAAGCTACTGCCCGTTGACTGCTGCGGCTGCGGCTGCTGCTGGGGGGGAGCCGACTGCGGCGGCTGCCGGCGCTCCGCAGCCGGGGAGGCAGAGGCAGGGGCCGAGGAACCCGAGGGAGGAGGTGGCGGCGGCGGCGGCTGCTGCGGCTCTGGCCGCTGCAGGTCGGTCATGTAGCCATTGGGCAGGTTGGCGATGAAGCTGCTGTCCGAGAGCCTGCGCCGCAGAAAGTTCATCATTTGGCCGGGCGAGAGAAAGGCGAGGCTGGGGCAGGGAGGCGCGGGCGGAGAGAGGGTGGGAAAGAGCGGAGCCGGCCGGCCAGGCGGGCGGAGAGCTATGCGGTCCGCGGACAGGCTCGGTCGCAGTCTCACTGCCGGCCACGGCAGGAGGCGCCGCCTTCCCCTTAGCGGCAGCGGCGCGCTCCCGCGCGCCTCTAGGGGGCGCCGTGAGGAGGAGCAGGCGGTGCCTGGCGGCTTCGGCTTCGGCCCCGGACCGGTGAGGGATTGTCGGCCGAGCGTCGCCACTCCCCTGGCCGTAAGAAGCGGGATGAGGGGCGGTGGCACAGCAAGCGGGGATTCAAACCAGCCCCACCTGGGGCTGCTTTGCCTTCAGCACCCCGGCTGAGCACGGTGATGGTCACGGACTGAGCGCCCAGCCCTCGGTGGCAACAGCTTTTCTAAGAGAAGAACCCGCAATAACGGGTTGCGGGGCTGTGCCGGTGCTAAGCTGCCTGCCTATGCAGTGACGGCGAACGTAGCGGTGGATAGCAGCGGGCGCTGATAACATGGAGCCCCAAAGCCAGGGAACGAGGCTGTGCGCCCATTACACGCTTGAATTGGGTTTTATTTATAGCCTAGATACCAAAGGCCTTGATTCATCAACAGATAACCCGGGTGGTGGAACAGCGGCCTCAGCAGTCCCCAAAGCAGAGCTGGTTGCGGGCGCGTTCAGTGCGTACCAGCCTTACCAGTGCCGCAACGCACGGGACGCCGTGAACTTGAAGAGGGGAAAATGCTGCTGGCGACTGCCATGTACTGCCTCAAATCGCTCCCTGAGGCAGAGCAACTATTTAAAAGACACCGACGACACGTTCCAGGGCGCGAATGGTTTGTTCCGGCAGCTGCCCTTCGTGTCACCACCGCGGTGTGGCAGCGGGAGCGACGGCAGCATCAGAGGAGATGCTGTAGGGGTGGCACAGGCACTGCCACGCAGCCCCGCAATATTCATGAAGCCCCTTGCTAAGAAACAGGAATTGTGTGGTTTTCGTTTTAAGCTAAACAAACAAACAAACAAAACAGATCAACAAAGGTGATGCGCTGTGTATCAACAGCCAATGTTACATTGTGGTGAATTACAGCCACGTTTTCCTACCTTAGAAACCATAGGCTGTTGAATTGTCTTTCACCTGAGTTTTGGCATGATCACTGTGTGTTTTAATGTAAAAATCATAGCTCAGCCTTCATGGTATGACACACACTTTTATCTGAAATACACATAAATGCACATAATTTTGCAATTCAGCTGCAGGCCATACTGCACGTAACAGGTGGCTCAAGATTATACACAGTAAATTCATGCAGCAATTGCTTTTAAAGTTAAGCGGTTTGCTAAAGCTTTCCTGATGCTAATGCTTTCACAGTTTAAAGTATACATGTTCAAGGTTTTTTTTTAATAAATCACTGAATTTAGAAATGTTCAGATATTATATAATGGCAGAAAATTAAGTAAAATATCAAGTTTATTAGAAGATGCTTATATTTTAACCACCCTAGACAGGTGGGGGGAGTGGGGGGAAAGGGAAGAAATGTTCACTCTGCTGAGTCATAATATAGGTCACATACAGATACAGCTTTTTGGATTAACAGAAAATGTAAACAAGTGGAATCACCCTTTACTGCAGCTGCAGTTACAATGTTCCTGACACTTCACCATGGCCCACCCTGCCAGAGAAGTTGTGGAACTGCACTTACATCCAGATAAATTTAGGTCTAGTGGGATCTAGAGAGAATATTTTCTATCATTAGTCTTAAGGTATCTTGGAGCTATTTGCATCTCTAAATAGGAATACACGTATTTAGAACATATTGTATGTGTAAGTGCAGTAATGTGAGTTAAATAATCTACAACATGACAGAGAAGCAAGTCACTTCCAGGCAGTTCACCCTGGCAAGGGCACATGTACCGTTTCCATTGATACTGCATGTGAAAAGATGATAGAAAGCACAAGACTGAAGAGTTATGTAATTCCTCCTCATCTGACTAGTTGTATCAATAAGCCCCCCTTCTTTCTAATCTCAAAAGCAGGAGTCCAAAGAAGAGAAAAAAAGACCGCTTACACCTTTCAAAAGATGCAGTTTTATGCAACATACACTTTATACAATATAAACTGTTTCACTTCCCTGTAAAGAGATTATTGTAAGGACTCTTAATCACTCTGATACTGAAAACTGCATTTAGACACCACATTTGGGAAGACAGGTTCCTAAAAGTACTCAGAAGCTTCTTATTTTCCTGACACAAACTAAAACGTCTTGCAGAGCCAAAGCACAGAAGAATGAACTGTAATACATTTTTCTGTCTATGTTAACGCAAGTAGTAACCAGGACTCTGTTACAGAGCTGAAACCTTTCTCCAGTGTCAGCTGTACTTTTTGTGATGAGGACAAGAAGCATATATCAAACTGATCAGGAGCAGTTTGAATGTCAGGATCCATTACTACAAAATGAAATAAGAAATGATTAAACAGTGTGGTTAGCCTGATGTAATTTCAGTGATGCAAAAGCTATCTTCATGAATGTATCTGTGTAGTAAACTTCTGTTTCTGGTTGGTGAAACCCAGTTTCTATCTGTAATAATTACTTGCATATTCTCAGTCCAGCCAAACAATTACTTTATGATTATACAGACTGATTCTAATTGTAATCCTGGCCAACAGACTTGCTGACATGGTTGCCCTTAAGGGTTTTGCAGACTGCTAGGGGTTTGGGCTAGCAGCAGAACCCTGTGCACTCCAAAGATGGTATGACTATGTAGAATCCTAGAATAGAAAGTGTTTCCTAGTTTACACTATTCACTTCAAATGTATTCACTTCAGATGCTCTTCTCTATGAGCATCTTTTCAGAAATTTGTATTTGGGTTTCTTTTGTGTTTATATTTGGGTGGGTTTTTTTACCTCTTTCAATTGCCACTATGCTGATTAAAATAAATAAATAAATCCATCCATCATCCTCAAATGTATTTTTAGTCTTCAGACGTTCTTTAAAATGCCCTGCAGAATACTGTAACAACTTTATAAATCCAAAGCTGCATTAAGGTAAATGGCAACTAAATTCAGTCAGTGTCAAAAAGCTTGGTCCCTAGTGATAAACAAAACAAAAAGCAGAATTCTTAATGTAGCATTGTTGTTAGTGTAAACAGAAAACTTTGTTCAGAAAGCATCAATAGATTATTACAAGAACTAACAACACTTGTCCAACCCACTCTTCATGACACTTCAGCACCTCATGGCACATTTGTGAGTTAATTCTGTGTGCTGATGTCCGTTAAGAAGTAAGAATTGCTGGTATGTTAAAAAAGAGTCATAAACTGAATCAATAACAAAGCAGTGAGTACAGCAGCAGTTTTAAATACAGATCTGCTTCCTGATATTGAAATTACACACACACACACACACACACACACAATCAAATAAGTGGGGATTGGTTGTCTTGGCAAACTGATTGGGAAAAAAAAAAAAAAAAAAAAGGAGAAAGAAAGCATGACACATCATATCTACTACACTTTGTAATGACTTATCACATCTACTCACAGGTATTAACTCAGGAACCATGGAAGGGTCCATTTTATAGAAGTTAATAATAAAATAAATTTACAGACAGACTAGGACCAGTATGTTTTTATATTCTTTTGCTATTATAATGTAAAACTAAACGTTAAGCTAGTTAAATGCCTCAAGATTGTATTAGCATTTTAGAGAAGTAACTTTCAGATAACTGTGTGTGGTAGAAGTGCATGAGTCAAGTTATACATTGTAGAAGCTGGGGATACCTCTCACATGAGCAGATCAGATCCAATAAACTTTCAATGAAAATGACTTAATATGTCATGTTATCAGCTATTCAGTTAAAAAAAGTTTGCACCATCTACAAAAATGTAATTACATTTAATGAAAAAAAAATTACTAATCGCCTCAGCCCGTATGCTGTATATCATGCTACATGTATATTGATAGGTAACAGAAACAGGAAGGATCCAGGAAAGCACTTTCTTTGCATTTTATGTGCTAATACATGTTCAAATCCTTATTAAAAATGGTTCCATTATTTGAGGGAACACTGTTTAATGTATATCCATTTATCCCATGCTTTTCAGTTATATGCCAGCTTCAGCTCTGCATAACCAGTTCAGCCTGCAGGCAGGGAGAGAGAGGACCACATGGGTGCTGCTGTTCCCACGGAGAACACCTGCCTTGGAAAAGTAGTTGGCGCATTTCCCAAGCACTAACATGATGAAAATGGAAACAAGCCCGTGGGAAGGAACATTACTGGGAGATGAGAATGTCATTGAGTCTGGCGTAGCAGGCGTTTAATGGCCACCTTCTTGGAATAATTTTGGTTTGAAGAGACCTTTAAAATCAAGTTCAACCGTTAACCTAGCACTCCCAGGTCACCACTAAAACACATCCCTCAGCACCACAACTCTGTGGCTTTGAAAGCCCTCCAGGGATGGGGACACCACCACTGCCCTAGGCAGCCTGGGCCAGCCCTTGACAAACCTTTCAGAGAAGACATTTTTCCTCATGTCCAACTGAAACCTCCCCTGTCACAAATTGAGGCCATTTCATCTTGTTCTATTACTTGTTCCTTAGAAGAGACTTGACCCCACCTGGTTCTAAATTCCTTTCAGGGAGGTGTAGATAATACTAAACAGAATCTATGTGCTGAAAACAAGTTGTACATATAAAGTACTCTTTCAGACTGCAGCATATTGCCTAACAATCCTCAGAGAGATCAGCATTAAGAGGCTTCCTAAAAACTTCATTATTTATTTAAGCCCATGTTAGTCAGTCACCAAACATTTTCTTACAAAGTCCATGGAAATATGATAGTGGTTTGCCACAATGATGAGGAAGATACATATATATACATATATATATATATATATATATCAAGAAAACACAACAGAAATACAGGCTGAAGTGGATGCTTGCTATATGTCAAGGATGTTGTACTGTGCATAAAGATGACAGTGTGTCACCCATCTTTAATGACATAACTGAGTCACTAAATAGGCATAATGTTGATAATATCACTCTGCAGACTTTCCCATATTTTATTTGTAGCTCATTTATATTTTTCTCCCTTAAAAGCTATGTACTGACTAGTAGGATAGATACAGTAATCACATTAGTCTATGACTTTATGAATGTTAATGGAATCACTTGTATCAGTGCTTTGTTAATGCAGAAGAAATGTTTGTATGGAAATGGATTTGCTGAATTTGTGAAGAGTTACTCAAAGATATCACATTTCAAATTGATATTTCACCTGTCATGCATTTCTTAAAAAGCTGGTCATTTCCTATATGTTAACATCTGTATTATTTCTATCAAACATATACCAGATTTTCCATTTTGGCTTTTTCCCAACACACCAGAGAGATTTCTCTTAAAGGTGTCTGACCACCTATTCCAGCAGTCTCACACTTCCACTTAGTTTCATTAGACAGCTTCACTAAATTCTCCCAGAGCCCTTGCTGTTACAATAACCCTGCAGCAAAAACATGTCAGCTTTCCATTTCTGATCTTCCTTGCATTGTGTTGTCCAAGGTGGCAGAAGTACATTTAAACCATATGATGATGTGACAGAAGTAGGCACATCAGGGAGTAACCATCTCAGTTACTGACTTATTAAGGACACAAAATCAGCTTGATCTTACCTTCCCAAATAATGTTTTGTTTTATGAACATTTTCAGAGAACACAAATTAACCAGAACTGGGTTTTGTTAGACAGTCACTTAAACATCTTATGTTTTTATTATCTAGATTTTTTTTTTGGTATTAATATAATTTTCTTCTGTATGTTTTCACTCATAATAGAATTATACAGAGACAGGCTACAATTGGACTTTTTATTTATAAAAAGTTCACCAAAAAAAACCTAAGGAGAACTTGAAATACTGCCTAGTAATATTTCTGCAAAATTGTTTAGTGAATATATGAACACATAAGGACTCTGTTTTCTTTATATCTATTTAGTAAGTACCTGTGTGCATGTAATTTCACTTTTATAAGTATAGTCATTGAAACATCTGTACTGGCAAGAAATACACTGTATTAACCCTTCCTCATTTGCAGGGAGGCTATACAGGATAGAAGGAGGTCATGAAATGCAGTCTCCTCTGCTCCCAGTCCTGCACCCAGAGAGTGGCTGAGCACAGTCCATGCTCTGCTCAGCTACCCCACAGAGGGTTGGGCAGGGCCAGGGAACAAGATGTTGGCACCTCCAGAAAGCTTGGATCGGACTCACTTGTGCCACTGTCAAAAAGTGCCTTTCATCTCCCTGCCAGGACATAAGTCATCATCTCTCAGGCAGTGTTTCCTTACATTTGAAGCTACATAGTGTTCCTGAAAAGAAAATTATGTACTGTATCATACATTCTCTGTGCTCAGCAGTCAAATCTTACTTAGAAAACCCATGATATCTTAATACACCAGAATTTGTTAGAGACTAGACTTACCCCTGCAAGCTTTGAATGTGAATGAATTTGTACTGTGGAAGGGGGCTCTGAAGTCTCATGAATAATTGTGAGATATGAGAGGGAGTTAAAAAAAAGAGTCCTGCATGTGACATGAGAAACAGCTGTAATAAAAATAGACAGTATACATTTTATGTGAGTGATATCCATAGGTCAAATAAATGATTGCAGGAGATAAGTCTACTAATAGAGTTTGCTCTATTCCAAAATCTGAAGTTTTAATACCAATAATAGTTATCTTTCCATGTCTTACTAATAAATATATGTTAGCTGATTCTTTTTTTTTGCTTTACTATATCCTGTGTTTTAAGGATTTTTAATAAAAAACCCAATAATTTTAAAATACCTTGATACAAAGGATCTTGCAGCACTTTCTAACATATCATTAGGGCTACTTAATATATACCAGATACTACTGGCCTTACTCAGACTGAACTATTAGCTGAAGGCTATCTTGTAAATATTTCAGAACTCAAGACACAGAAGTCTACATAATTAACTTTTAATGCAGATTATTGATAAGGCATCCATAATTACATACAGACACTGACAAATGTAATATATAAAGAAGAGGCAGGTTTAATTTATATCTTAAATTTATGTGATAGTATAAGGTATATATAAAATAGTATTTACTGGAAGGGTATTTCTAGAGGAATGAAACAACAGATGGGATATGATCTGCTGTGTTTCGTGTGTTTTCTACTCCTTTGGTTTTGAAACAATAGTCTTTATCATACTACTAACCTCAGTAACAGGCAGTTTACTTCTTTGAATCTCAGTGAGAGGTGTTTCCTCTCTGAGCCCAGCAGCTTGTTTCTCTACCCATTCATTCACTGATTTTCTGTATTAGAGCAGTCTCAACCAGGAGGACACATTTACTGTTCTGCAGATGAGTAAATATAGATCTTTCTAAACAAACTGTTTACAAACTACACCCACTGCTGAGGGATGACTCTTTCAGCAAACCTGGGACACTTTTCAGTGTGGAGGAGAACCAACACTATTGACAGGGAACAAAGAGTAGATGTTATGAATAACAAAACCAAACAAGCAAACAAAAGCCCCAAACAACCCCCAAACCAAAATGAACAACAACAACAACAACAAAAAAAAACCAAACCACCAAAAACAGAGTCACGGTTAATTTTACAAGAATATTGGCCAAGACAGAAGAATAAACATATTTCTAAGACCAGAAAAACATAAACTCCTCAGGCTGTACTTAAAATGTTTATCCCTGCTCAGTAATTTAGAACTCTGTTTTCTTTGATATATAAAGAATAAAATTAACATGAAATACTATAGAAGTGCTAAAGTACAGAAACTAAAGAACAAAGAATCTGCTAGGAACAACAGAGCTGAAGGCTGGAGTTACACTATATGCACTCACATGCACTCAGAGGGACTGTACTGACCCAAGAATGAGTTTTTGTCCCTCAAAACCAGAGAAATCCAACGATATATAAAAAGAAATTTAGATCCTTCAAGTAAGAGGCAAAACAGTTTATTAATGTCCTCTGAAGATCAAGAAGTCTGCCAACTAAAGCATACATGAAGTCAATTGAATTGACACAGAAGTGTTTGGGGCTGTTTTTTAAAGGTTTTTGTTGCACATTTTTTATTTATGCTATGAAATTTTAAGTGTAAATGTCCTACTATTCTGACTCTGTCTGATCGATTGAATAGATAAGTGTGAGCTCAACTGCAATAGTTATGCAGTAAAAAATAAACCCAGGATCATCTTCTAAGAAAAAATAGTACAATGCTGTAAACCACATTTCTAGATTAAATGCAGCAAAGTATGGCCTTTACATCCAACCTGGCCTTCACAGTAAAATTGTAGTTGTTTGTTTTTAAATTACTTATCAAATAATTAAGATGAATGCACCTTTACTTAAATTGGCTAGTTTAGTTACCACAAATTATTTTTCAATATCATGTATGTGAAAACCTATAAGTCATTAAAGTGCAATATGCAAGATCAGCAAAAAACTGAAAAGACAAGAGCATATGAGCTAAACAGTACAAGTATTTCTTGTAACTATTTTTTCTCAAATGAATTAAAATCTAGTACATTCAACATGTGTAGGATTTTAAAATAATAGTCTTTCATCTCACCATTGTCAATGAATACCTATCTGCTTTATACAAAAAGACATTTTTAAAGTCAGCTGCAATGTAAAGGAATAAAAAAAAGAAATCTTTAAGCACAAGGTGAACTACACAATGTAAATCTTATACATGATTGCACAGGTTTATATGTATAGAAACATGGTTGCAGATATAATTACATACATTCTCAATACCTTCCTCAATATCATTAGCTACAAACACGGAAGGAATGCACTGGCTGGGATAACCAATCTGCAATAGACCTTGCATCCAAATATTTTAATTTTATTTTTCTCTGCCATCTGTAACAACGAGACACACCCAAGTTATACTCATTTCCCTCCCCCAGCAGAGAAGTAAATAAATAATTTTGACAGCTGGCAGGACATTTTCTAGGAGAACATTACAGTGTGAGAACTGCCTCCTCCCACAACAGCTGCTGGCTCTGTAGCATACATAACACATCATGTGAACACAGGTGGGTTCCTCTACAGCAGGAATCCTAAGATGATAATTAGTTGTGAGACAGCAACATTTTTGCCAGCTATGAAAACTATGGGGGAGATTATTTCAATGACTAAAATTTTATTTATAGAAAGATATTTATCCTGTGCACAGTGGTTTTAACTTTGTCAAGGACTCCTGATGCCTTCTATAAGCTGCTGCTTCTTCAGATACCAACATTAATGAATAAATATTAATGCTGAACATAAGGCTGTGAGACTGACAATAAAAGTCAGATACTTATATTTTGCAATAAATTTATCTCTATCACAGAATTTTACAGAATAGTTGAAAGGAATTAACAGGTTTTATGTATAATTAATATTACTTTGCTTTTGAGACTGCAGGTTTTTACAGAAAATCCTATGTTTTAGTCCATATAAAGAGAAAATATTCAAATTCAGGCAGAAGAGTCAACAATTTAAATTAGCTGAGTCACTGTATGGTAGCAACACCTCTCTGTAGGAAGCAAATAGATCAGATAGCTCATCCAAGAGGTGAGGACATTGCTGTAATGGAGTATAACTAAAAACAGAAGCGAAAAATCTCTCATCTTTAGTACCAAGGACATTTGGTTGGATCATTATAAACATAAGTAGCATCTGCATAATAGAGAGATGATTGACAGAGGTGGATCAGTAAAGGTTAAGTCATAAAAATAGACCACTCTGCTGCATGCTGTAAGACTTTCAGTCAATGCTGTATTTATGCAGTAAATTAACCCTTAAATTTGATGTCCCTGTTTCCAGGAATCCTCTACTGGGATATTCTGTACAGCCTTCAGTTCATTACTGAGGCAGCACAGTCCTGCCTTTCATCCAGTAGCAAGTCTGACGGCTTAGAAATAGCACTATTATAGCAATACAAAAAAAAATAAATTAAAGATTAATTTGCTTGTCTTATCTGATTTGAGTGATAGCACCTTGCAGCATACAGCAAGCTTCTAACACTTGATATTTTTTTTTATTATTAGAGTCACAGTCCGTAGTATTATTAAACAATATTTGTGCTCTTCAGGAGCTGCTTTTTTTTTGGTTTCTTTATATTTTGTAAGAGAACCAGATCTCTGACAATGCATTTTATTTTCAGAGGCATTTCTGATTTCAATGGTTGCATTGCTGCCATAGTGCATCATTAAGACAAAAATGATCTTGTGTGTCAGCTGCAACATGCAGGGAGTTCTTTGCAGTTAAACACCCAATACCTGCAATATCTCCCAGCCAAGCAGCTTTTTCTACCATTAGATGGATGGCAAATTCAGAAAAGGACATAAACAGTGTTCAGAGTTCTATAATGTTAAAAAGTTTACCTGGAGTAAAGTAGATAGCCAGGAGAAACATAACTCTGTGTCCTGAATTCACTACAGTGAAGTGTTTCTCAGGCCATTAAAAGCTGCATTTCCCTAAATCCCAATTCATTTCCAGGGTAATGTATCAAACACCAGTGAAGAGAATACAAATCCTAAACAACTGTCTCACATGCTTCAGAATGTTACACTGTGTAGGGTCTTCAGGAAGGCAGAGACCTAGATAAAAGTGTCCCATGTGAAGTCCCCTGTTTGTTTTTTTTTTAAATTTCTGTCTGCTACACAGACAGACAAACAGGGTCTGTACACCCCAGTCTGAGTTAGCACCACATTGCAAAGTTTTATTGTCTTTATTCGGGGGAGTGGATGACAGTGATGATAGAAAATTAATTTTAATTACTCTTATTCACAAAGGAAATCTAGTGGAGTGGAAATCAGTGAGGGGCTGAGTTCCATCACTCCTCTATTGCTGCTTCCCTGTGGATCATTTGGGTTTGTATCCCCATATATAAAGTGCAAGAGCTAGTGCTGACTGGTTTTCACAGTACAATCCAATACCCTCGGGGAAAAAAAAAACAAATCAAAAAAACAACAAACAAGTAAAGACTTTATAAGCTACAGATAGTTATATTTTTAAGTCATATTTCGTCATTTAGCAAGTCTTTATCATGTCAAGAGAATGTTTAGCAATGTTGTTGAATTCCAAGAGAAGTTTTGTTTGAAAAACAGAAGACAAGGTTTCTTGTGAGTCTACTTTAGCTTGGTGATGTGATGTGACCTAATGTTCAGAAAGGCACCTATGCCATAGGGTCAGGTCACCTGAACAGGCCTAATGCCACATAAGCAGAGAAGAAAGGAATGCAGTGTGATATATAAACAAGCCACAAGTCTGAAAGTTGGGCATTCAGTTAATAATTAACACAACTCAACATACAAAATCTTTTCCTAAAAAAGCCTACAGAAATGAAAGAACAATAATTTATATCAGTAAAGTGATTTTCAGATTTGTAACCAACTAAAATACAATTGTATTCCTTTTGTAACACAAAGTTGATGGGTACAGATTGGACAGTTTTATGTTATTTTAAGACATGAGTGAAAGCATTACCTGGGTGACAGAATAGAGGTACACCTTCATGTATTCCAGAGACCAGGCTTTCTTTCATTCAGACGAAGCCCTGTCAGGTGTTAAGGCCATGAAGAACCCTGCAAGACAAGAACACAAGGGAAAAGATATCAATAACTGCACTTGAGTTTTCAGAAAAATCAGAATCAGCTACTTAAAGAGAATTAATACACATTACCCAGATCAGCTCTGATACCTTCCCTGTTAGCATTACTAATAATTAGTTTGGATTATGAAGACCCAAATCATGAAGGTAAGATCTATATGAACATGTCTTTACTAGGTTACTACAATAATCTACTAATGGTTTGGGTTGGAAGGGACCTTAAAGATCATCTAGCTTCAAACTTCCTGCCATGGGCAGGGACACCTCCCACTAGATCAGGTTTCTCAAAGCCCTATCCAATCTGTCTTTTAACACATCCAGTGATGGAGTACCCACAACTTCCCTGGGCAGCCTGTTCCAGTGTCTCACCACCCTCAGCATGAACAAATTCTTCCTTATATCTAATCTAAATCTATTTTGAGTTTGAAGCCATTACTCCTTGTCCTATCACTACAAGTCCTTGTAAAAAGTCCCTCCCCAGCTTTCCTGTAGGTCCCTTTCAGAAACTAGGCTGCTAATAAGATCTCCCTGAAGTCTTCTCTTCTCTACTCTGAAGAACCCCAAATTAATTGGGTTGAACTTTCCACAGCTTATAACTGCTGCATTCAATGTAGCCTCATTATTGCCTAGAATTTCACTAATCTATTTTGCATATTTCTCAAGTTCTGTTTTACTAAACAACTAATCTATCATAGCCAGAACAGATGATATTTCCAGTATATCTGCAAAAACATCAGTAGACTATAATTTCTACTATGATATTAATTGTGCTAGCTCATAAAGCAATTTAAAGCATAGGTCAGAAATATCCACTGAAATTCGTACCAACCAGATGGCTCACTCATAGTTCTACTGCTTGTTAAAAAGATAAATTTGTTACACCAGTGTTCTGAGAATGACTGGTTTTTGTTGCTTTTATTGTTTTTCCAAACATGGAAACAGGAGAATGATACTCAATTTTTGCATTTGGTGTTCAAATACTTATAAATAGGAAACAAAAAAAGCAAACATAGGACTTTTCATTAAAATTCACAAACAAGGACATAGTTGTCTGACCCACAGCTATTGTATTTTTGGCACCAAGAGAAAGGGAATGGCAGAGAATGCCAAACAATGTTTAAACAAGCTACTGTTTGGAGAGGCTTGATAATAAACTGGAAGTGTGGTTAAAAGTTAGTAGCAAACTGATAAGCCAAAACTTCCATTGCAAAAGTTTGAGGAAAATTTGGCAAATATATTAACAACAAATGCATTAAAACATTTACAAATATTTCTTGCAGTAGATTTTACAACTTTAAAACAGCTTAGCTGACCTCTGCAATTGATTTTCCCAGTGTATATGTCTGCATGAGGGGCTGAGGGGAAGTATATACCCCACAAATAAAAAGCTGTTCTTTCAGAAGCTTACTTGCAGTTAAGGCAAAACTGATTTTTTTTTTAAACTACTCTTACTTTAATTTCTAATAAATTTTGTATGCAAAGGGCACATTTAAAGAAGAAAAATTCCTCCAAATTAGAGAATTAATGACAGATAAAAGCTGTAAACTAGAAAATTCTGTATTTTAACTCTATATTCTAATATGGCATTTCCCATCTGTTAAGGGAGATTCAGGTCAGGCTTGTCCTGTGGGCTCAGCAGGGAAAGAGAATAAGTGCTGTGGGTCTGCAAAATGGGCATAAACAAAGAAACAGGAGAAAGGTCAAACAATAATGTAACTAGAAAAAGCCAGGGATATGCAAAAGACCAAAACCCCTCACAAGGCAGCTGCAGAAAACGACTGAGTAGTGCTGGTGGTGCAGACCATGGGATGGTTCATGGAGATCTGGGATTCTCTGCTTCAGTGTGTGTGGGTGCACATGCGCATACATGTTCTCTTACCCTGGTTTCTGAGCAGACCTATCAGTCACTGTAAAGTGACCATTAAAGGGAGACCTGTACACAATGCAGCAAGAATTTAACTTCAGACACCTTAGTGCTGTCTGAAATTTCAAAAGACCAAAAAAAAAAAAAAAAAACCCCAAAACTTTGCATCCAGAAATTTGTATTTAATTTCTAAATTTGTAGCTCCATTGTTCAGTGCTGACAGAACTTGACTTCTAAAACCAGACTGATGCAAACATGACCAAGACTGTCTTCCCACCCTAGAAGAATTTTAGCAAGCTTCCAGTTTCCTTCTAGAGACAGACAACAGTATGAACAGAAAAAAAAAGCCTCAAATGATAATTGTCTAGAATTATAAAAAAATATAAAATTCTATTTTTTTTTAATTACATCAGCTAAGCTAAGTGAAAGAGGAAGCACTGCAGTCATTCAAGACCAAATGCATACAAAGATACTTTAAGAAATGTATAAAAATACCATTTATTATGCTGCTTTAATAAAAAGGGCATTTAAAAAGCTAAGAATTTTAATTAGTCAAGCATTATTGAATTCAAAGGCTATTATAAAGGAGATGGAGACAGATGGCAAACCTATTCACTAACATTTGCTAAAGGCAAAGGACAAATCCTCCTTACTCCTTTACTCTCAGTACTTGCTCTGTCCTTTCTTGATGAACAAAAAACCCCTAAGTTCCAGTGCATTGTCACAGCTGTTTCATACCTAAAACAGACAAAACATTGTTAGGATTTAATGGCAACTTCCATTTAAACAATCATTTTACCTTGGTTTGAATTAATTTCTTAAAGTTAATGAATGTGGAAAGAGAATATTTAGAAAAAAAACCCAACTTGTCTATTTGCAATCCATCCCTTTTTGCCCTTCATTCCCAGATAAATCAACCTTTCCACCTGCACATCTTCTGCATGAAGAAACCATTTCAAAGAAGAGCAGAATATTTTGTTAGAAATTTTTCCTGGGTGGTTTTTTTTTTCCCCTTACAATTTAATTGCTACTGCCATGTTAAGATGACTAATTTATGGGATCTAAACTCAAGTGTTCAAGTTTCTCCAGTCATATAGCTTAACAGAAGGAAGAAACCCATTAAATCCTTCTCCAATTTGTTTCATTAGCATTAAAGCACATGTGGGTCCTGGGACAACTGTTCCACATATATTAAAGAGAATTTAAGTAGCAACAAAATAACACAAACTTGTTAGAAATATGCACTGACAGACATTACTCTGCCAGTCACAGGGCTTTAGTGACAGTTAATATAATAAAAAAAGCCTCAATATTGCAGCAGAATTTTACTGTAGGGAAGCTGCATATCAGAAAACCCAAGCCCTGCAGAACAGCAATATGTCCCGAGACATGGATTTAACTGAACTGAATATTGGCAAATGAAGGTCTTTGGAAGTGTAGAAACCTGCTGGATGTTGCTGTTTGTGTGAACACATAACGAGATCCACTACTGTATGTGCTCTGTGTCGTACTTGCTCCCTTTGCTGGCCTTGCTCTTCTATTACATGTTAAAAAAGCAAAACACCTGGGAAAATTATTAGTTCTGAAATCCCTTTAATTATAGGCTGCAGATACTAGCATAATAAAAGTCACCAAATAGACTATAGGTATAACCACTTAAAATAACCTTGTCCAAAACAAGGGAAGCCACTTTAAAATATAAAAAAATTTTATAAGAAAATTAATTTTATAAGAAAATTAGTTTTCATACTTTCAGTGACCGTAAGATTCCAGAGACTGAGTTCTCAAGCAAAAAAAGAAGCAAAAGGAGTGCCATTTAAATATAAAGAATGGATTTTACATAGAAAAATACTCATCAAAAGAGGGAAAAAGGCACTTTGTAGTTTCCTTGGGAAACTGTTACACTTGGTCCAAACCTCCCAGCTTCTGCTCTTATACTACCAGTCCTGCTGAAAACCTTTTTCTACTTCTGGCACTATATTCCATTAGCAAGCCTCAGTCTGAAAACAGACTGGAAACTTCTAGAAGGCTCCAGTGCTGTTTATCTTCAGATGTTGTAGAAATGTGCCTTCAGTTAAGATTTGGGATTGCAAAAAACACATCCCGCCAGCTGTTACAAAGACAGACGCAAAAAAGATATTATTAGAAGTAACATTAATGAGAGCGCCACGGGGATTTCATGGACATATTAAGCTGATTTAGGCTGAGGAGATTTGGTTTAAAGGAAAATTCTAATATTTAATAAATGAAGTATGAAGTACTCAGAGGAGTATTTTTACATGCCAACAACAATTACTTTGTCCTGAATAATAAGCTGATGGGTGATGCGAATGTGGTGCCTCTGGTTGCACTGCAGTATGAGTCACTAGCAGAGATAAAGGAACAGAACAACCCCAGCCCTGCTGCTAAAAGCTCTAACGTACTTAAAGGCTACTCCTATAGTGCAGTGAGGATACTTTCCTCCCTGGCTAGACTTTCAGTGTCCAGAATCTGCAGATGGTAGTCAGTGCTCAGCTTGTTTTCTCTCTGAAAAGCCAAAAGAGCTACACATTAAAAAATGCTAAAAAAATAAAATAAAATCTACAATTGGTGTCTTTATTTACCATTTTCAGACATGTTTGTAGAATTTCACATTAACTCATATAAGAGTAAAATATCTATAAAATATGTTTTAAAAAATATGTATAAAATATTTATCCAGGGCTTAAATGATGAATAAAGGCTTTGTTCCATTCAGGATATGCAAAGTTGAAGTTATATTTAAAACAGTTTGGAAGGTTTTGCCAATAAGACACTTCATAATTCCATTATCTGGCATTACTGCTAGGGGAGAAAAAACCCAGGGGAATTACTGATCCTCAACCAGGTATATGAATATACAAAAGTAAGACCTAGTAACATGGATGCTTGTAAGGGGTGAAAAAAGACACTGAAACATCTTCAAGTGTTAAAAAAAGTTTCAAAACACCAATAAAAAAAACCCCACACCAAAAATAAAACAAAAGAAAAAAAAAACCCCAAAAAACCAAACACGTAAGTTTCAGTTAAACCCCCAAACCACCCAACCCAAAAATCTTCACACTTCCAGATTCTGGAGACAAAAAAACCAAACCATAATACACCAAAATAGTGCCCAAAATGTACAGTGATAGGTAGACTGTATTTCTCTCAAATAATTGTCAGAAATACATTCTATACTGAGCCCAGAAGGTGGTGAGGCAAATCCTCATCTTAAGAGAAAGAAAACTTTATGTAAGCTTATCTCAAGAAAACCAGAAACAGTCACTTATTGCTACCCATGGGTGTAGTATAACTAAATAGATTTTAAATTCATTTATTATTTATCTTTATCATCAAGGTTTCATGACTGTAAATGTTATCCTTGTGTGAACTGTCTCATGATCTCATGCTATAAGAATCTGTGCTAGCACACCAGTTTTTATACTCCTAGGTGGAGGTTTTTTGGTGTTTTGTTTGGGGTTTTTGTTGTTTTGTTTTTCTTTTTTTTCTTTTTTTTTTTTTTACATGAAAGTAACATTTTCAGAATTCCAACTCACTAATTAATACATATTTTTGTCATTTGGTTGAAAAAAAGATTAATGATATTTTTACCAAGGGTAATTATATTGATCCAATATAATAGACATATAGATAATAGACCCAGTTTAATAGACAACTACTTGGTATTTCAAAATACTGATTAATGCCAAGTTACTGTATTTCCCAAAAGGGTTAAACAAACTTTAATATCACATCCAATCACAAAGAGAAGGATTGGGTTTTACAAAGATTTTATTCACACCCCACACCTTTTGTTTTATACATGGTCATTTAAATAAAATAGCACATTTCAAAAGTAATTTGTCCTTGAAGCAGGTTTACAAACTTAAGTAGTTCAAAGAGACTCCGTTTTTATTTTCTTTTGGTGTCTTATTTTTTTTCATAAATCTGATGATCCAAAAGAAAACATATGAGCTCACATTAGCCCATATATTTGCTAAGTAATTTGTTAAATGGAACAGATTTAGTGTCTCTTAAGGATAGTTACTAATATTTAATATTGATATTTTTAAAATACCCTTCATTTGAATTTGTAGGTACTGATATAGTCTCTTGCTAGTGTCATAATACAAGGCAATGAACATTCATGTCCTCATATAAAAACAACAACAAAAAATTTAAATGAAAGGATTGTGTTTTCACGGCTGAAGTCCAGTAAAGCACTTAAACACACATATCCTCAATTAACTCAGTGAAATTACCCCTGTGGTTTAAGCACTTTGCTGGATCAAGGCCATCTATAAGATTTCTGCCCCTCAGATTGTTCAGAAAAGTCTGCAGGTCTCTGCTCTGTAAATATTTAATTTCCATTAAATCCTATTCAGTACCTACCAGTTTCACTCACAGTCAGTTTCCTTAACTGTTTTTCTCTCAAGAAGTGTTTAATGTGTACAGTTTATTATAATCAAGTGAGTGAAAGAGGAAATACACTAGAAATGCATGGTCAGATGGTGTGACTCAGTGAAGGCAGACAGAGCAGTGAGTCAGGCTCTGTCCCAGGGAGCTGCAAACACCAGCACCTGGCAGAGCCAGGGGAGAGTTAAAACATGATGAAAAAGATGCTCCCAGGGGAGACTGGGAACAGTTTTAGAGTATGAAAGCATCAACAGATCAACTCAGTCCTACCCTGTATTTCTTTAGGCAATGAGAGAAAAGCTAGACTTCAGAGGAATTGCAAATCTCATCCATTTCTCCTTTATCTCCAAAGGCAGTAGATCATCTCAGAGCTGGACAATGTGCAGCTTGGAGCACTTTGGGGAGGATCCATTAATAGACAGGACAGAAAGTTAGGGAGGGAAAGAGACACTGAAATCTGATTATTCAATACATTGCAGAAAAGCCAGGAAACATCTCCATGCTTTCTAAATTTGGATGACCTCCCTGTTTTTACTCCAATCCTTGAATAAATCAGAATGTCTGGAGGTTCCCAAGGCAGCCACATTGGATTAGACAAGGGATGAATCATTCAAAAGTGCTGTTATACCAGCAAAGGGGAGTTCACTACCCTATACAGCTAGATAGATCACTACCCTAATGAGAACAGCTAACAAGAGGTGGTGTGGATTGCCCAGTGATACATAAGTATTTAAAACAACGTTTAGATCTTGCTTCAAACTCCTGTCTCAACCTTGGGTGAGCCCAACACTCACACATAACAAGGATGGCCATTTATATGATGGCAGATTGTAATCACAGGTTAATAAATCCCACAATCAGTTTTAGCAGTTGGCTGGAATTATATTAGACAAGTTATAAAGTATTTGGGAGCCTTTAAAGATGACAAGTTAAATACAGGACATGAAAAATGGAGGTCTCTTGAGCTTCTATAAGAATCACAAAAGCTTCAGAATATTTACACTACATTCTGTATTTGGAAACAATTCTATTTACTCTTAGAAAACAGAAGCTATATGAATGATCTCTCTGTGACTGAAAGCCCTTAAATACATTTCTGAGGGGAAAAAGAAAAAACACTTGACAAGTGATAGAGGTCCTCATTTGTCCTTCCCTCACATCTCTACACAATGAATTTATGAAATGGGAAAGAAATATGAAGGGTTTGCAATAGGAAGACAACAAATACCATTGTCTTTTCCTAAAACTCTTATATTCAAGAGCTGTGAGCTGATGTCAAGCTACTGGAAAGAATGGTTATCAGTCATTCTCACTAAAGCAGTCACCTTTTAAGGAAAAGCAAAGATCTTAAGCAATTCTTCACTTGCACAACAGAAAAACAGCTTAATGAGGGCAATCAGTGCAGCACAGTCAGGATATACTGAAAGGATGGCAAAATAAAAATTTTAAAAACACAGAAATCTTTAAATGGCAACATTAATAATAAATTCCTACTTCTTAAATTGTATAAAAAGCAAGCCCAAATCATTCAGTGCTTAAAGTATTAATTAAGCAATACAGCATCCCCACAGGGAGAAGCAGCCAATACCCATTTCACTGAGGCACCAAAAGGTTAACAAGTGATTGTGCTCTAGATTTTCATTTTGCTGTCTTCCTGGCAGTCTGGGAAATTGTACTGTAATAACCTCTAATGGCTTTGCATGGACTCGTAAAAAAATTGATAGAGACACTAATTTTAAGACACACTACTACAAATTCAGTGTATTGTTGATGTAACAATGCAGCTAAACTTAACTATTTGCTTCCATCCTAATAAGTCAAATTCTGTTTCTTATTATTCCTACCAAGATTCTCAATTGCCATAACATAACAAGATTCTGCAGTTCTTAGCCAAAGGATCCAGTGAAAGGACTTCAGTTCAAAACAAATCCACATACATATCTTGTGACACATAAGAAGCACAAACTGAAACAAAACATCCATAGAAGAAATTTGTAAATCACAAAATTAGATTCAATGAGTGAGCATGGGACAAGAAAGCTAATCTATTTTATATCTTCAGCTTACCTTCCAGTGTCCATCACCCTACTCCCTTCCCTTGCTCAGCATGCCCCAGACATTAATTTCTGTTTGGGGCTAAGCACCTCACCCTCATTCCCTCCCATTAGCATCAGCCAGAGCAGTGCAACATGCTAAATAGCACTGTTTGGTTAGAGGCTCATCCCCTGTGCAACTTTTCTTGCAAATCCTATTTATTTATTCCAGCTTTGGTGTTGTTATAATCCTGTCCAATCATGCATGTGTTCTAAGCACCAAAACAGAGAGCTCACCACTCAGTTGTGTCACTGAAATAGACCTTGTCTTGTTCAATACAGAGCCTGACCATAGCTTCCCTCTACAAGAAAAACACACCACCAACAAAAAAACCCACACTTAAAAATATTTTCAGCATTACAAAAATAATATATGAGAAGGCTTAAAGATGCTTATTCACATTGAAACCTTCCCTGTTTCATTCTCTAAAGTATTGGTGTTAGTATCTTTATCAAAAAGCAGTTTTGTTCAGGGTAAAAGTGATTTTTGTTGCTTAGTTACCCTACTTTTTATTCTAAGAGAAAATTCATTGCATTGTTACATAAGCTGCAGCGTTACATCCATCCTGAGAAAAACAAGATAAAACCCTGCCTTACTGATAGGAGGGGTTCACTGAATAGATTTCCATAAAGAGCATAGAGCTTGTTTTGATTTTTCTTTTTGCACACAGCTTTGCTCCAGATGGTCTGAAAATGCTCTAGATGTAAATGCTACAGTGAAAGATGCTAGCAATAGAAAAGGTGATGGAAGCTCAGAGAATTCTTTGGTCTCTTCTGCAAACATAAGAGATTAAAATACAAAGAGCCGGGTGTAACCTGTCCCAACCAGGAGCAACTTTCTTTCAGTCCCATTGGCACCTATTAAGAAAAATAGGACAGTACAGAACAACAACAAACTCTATGGCACAATGTGACTAACAAGTCTTTTTTTTTCTGGTAAAACAAAGCACTCATTTCAGATTAGATGACTGCTAATTATCAGTTTAGAAGTTCTGTACACAAAATAACATAAAGAACTTGGTTTATAATTTCATCATTAAATGCAGGGAATTAAACACACCTGAGCTTTGAGGGGAGAGAATAGCAAGGACAAATGAACATATTTAGAAGCCTGGTTTTCTTCCTGTCAGATGTCAGCATAGTTCTAGATCAACACAAAGCCCATTGCGGAATGCTATTCTCATATAATTCCATTCACTTCCAAGCTTACTGTTACAATCAGTATCATCTCTATAAAATTACTGACTTAGAAGAAAAAAAAGAGCTGAACACCAAGAAAGATTTTTCTGCTATATCCAACATGATCCTGAAGGAGTATCAGAAATACATAAAGGAAACTATTTACACTCTAAGTGGACTCTTTAGATTTTAATGACATGAAGTGAAGTCTGCTTTATTATGTGACAATGAGAGACCCATGACCATCCTAACTTTGGAGATGTTGCATTTATAAATTTGAATCTACATCCAGCCTGAATAAAATGTAAAGAGTTACCAGATTTCAAGAGCTAGAGTTTTCTGACAAAGTCTGAGAAGATAGTTTCCTGTATAAAACACATTTTACTTTATTAAGCTACAAGTACAATAAAATAACATCAAAATGAAGTAAAACTCTAATTTCAAAAGTGATAACACATGAAAGCTGTAAAATAAATACTGTATTTTTTTATTCTATTATATTTCTCTAAAATTAACTTCATGGCTTCAGATCATTAATGAAATCTTAAAAATGAGCATCTTAGCAATGAAATGCAACAACAGCCATAATATTAAAGAGCTAGGAACTAGGACATTTAAGACAGCAGTTAGCTCACATTAAAATTCTGACAATTCTTTTAATATGCTGATGAAAAAAAACCAGTTTACTGTAGATTAGACAAAAAAAAAAAAAGAAAAAACCCCACTTTTTAAAGTAGAGTAAGACTTTTTTTTTTGTCTTGAGGGATTGTGACAGCAGATAAAGTGAAAGTCCAGACACAGGAAAGCTCAGAGCAGCAAAAGCAATTTAAGAATCGCCAAGGAAAGAATGTCAGTAAATATTTATTATTATATTGTCTTGTTACCTATGTAGGGCACTTCAATTTGTCAGACTTGAGGAAACATGATGAAATAATTTTGTCAACTGTTCTACAGAAAAGATCTTCTAACTTGGAAGCTGTTATCACAAGTGATACTTGATTTTGATAGGAATCACCTCTCTATGTAGGCGTTCAGTGTGCTAACCTGTGCACATCATTTGCCAGATTTTGTTTAAAAGCTTTACAACATGCTTTGCATTGAGAGAAATTTAAGTATGCATTTTACTTCACTACATTGAATATGAAACTAATGCAAATAGGGATTTGTGGCAGTAGAGAAGCAAACTGAGAAAGTGGCATCTTGGTGCTGGCAGAGAAAGGATAGCAGATCCAAAGGACTTTTGGGTTTTCTATTGTTTTTAAGAGTGGCTTCTACCATGAACTTTTTCTTAAAAGGTTAAATTTACCCCAAAGACACAGATGTACCCAACTATAAATAAAAGCTGCAAGTACTTCAAATTAATGCTGCACAGTATCACTATTATCAAAGGCTAAGGCTAACCACACAAGAATCACACTTCTGCTCAATCTCTATTTTAAGAAGTGATTACTACTTTGTTTCAACAGGGGAAAAAAAACAGACGGTCTGTCTGGCTGATTCCACAAGCCTTTCCTATACAGCTTTCCAGGATGAAAACCAAGCACAGCACAGTAAAGACAATAATATACTTATTGCTCATAGTTCTTAATGGTATGTTAGATGGAAAGGAAATATTCTCAAAATGAACAGCACCCATAATGCTCTAGCATTCTCCTGGAGGCTAAGAGTGCTACTATTTCTAGGCCAGAGGCAATTTGACTTTAACAAATGTTGCACTGAGCAAAAGTCTTGCTGCTGCTATTCTGTTTTCCCTTGCAGACACATTGTGACCACTGCTCATTACCATTCAGTGTACATCTCAGACAGGTTAGCATTGCACTTCAGGTATCAGCTCACATTTATTATTGTGAACATTTCTCACATTCATTAGTGAAATATAAGCTAGCAGAATACTGTTTTTTATGGACTTAGAAAGGCTGAATCATGCCAGGTTTAACAAAGAACAGAAGACCCTGAAGGATAACAGCCATTTAACAGTGGTGTGGAGCATGTTGTACAGGTGCCCTTTTGCTCACAAGGGGGAAAAGCAGAGTTTACCCAGTGAAATAAAGAAGAGCCCTGTCCAACCTCATCTGAAATGTTTCCAGGCATGAGGCATCAAGCACCTCTCTGGGTAATCTGGACCAGGGTCTCACCACACTGCATCAACAATTTCTTCCTCTGAGTCCAGATATTCCTTCTTTTTGTTTAAAACTATCACCCCTTGCCCTCTCACAACAGGCCCTGCTAAAAATCATGTCCCCATCTTTCTTATGGCCCCTCTTTAAACAATGAAAGGCTGCAATAAGATCTCCCTGGAGTCTTCTCTCCAGGATGAGCAACCCAAACTCTCTCAGCCTGGCCTCACAGCAGAGAGGTTCCAGCCCTCAGATCATTGTGGCCTCCTCTCATCCTGCTCCAACAGGTTCATGTCTCTCCTGTACTGAGGACTCCAGAGCTGAACACAGTTATATAACAATAATGTCAATACATTGGAAACTAGCAGCTTGTACTCTGAAGGTGAAACAAAATAAGTTATATACAAAGTTAGTAATGTGTTTGATTGCAATAGTCATGTATTAAAATACTTCTGTTGAATGAAGTAATTTTTCCACAGTACCTGTCAATCCACCACCCTAGGGTTCTTACAGGATTTATATCTGCAATTTATATTGCATCAGTAAGGCTCTAAGGATGGAGGTTCTGGTGGTATATCAGCAGTGGGAGAAGAAAAACCATTTACCTCTGTAGGAAACATTAAATGATTATAGAAGTCAAATTTAAGTAAGATAGAGAATATTCTCTAAACATTGCTGTCAGTGCTACAGAACTAGACTCATCCAAGCCTGTCATCAGAGCAAATATATCCCTCAAATGTAAGCACCTAAGATAAAAATGAATTCATTATTAAAATCACAGGCTAAGCATTTCAGCCTGAATTGCCCAACTATTCCACCTTTTATGGTTCTAGAAGTTCCTCATACATCCCTTGGGCAGCCTCACAGAGAAAAATACATATTTGACTATGTATATTAAAGCAGTTCCTCTCATTCCCCCATGTAATTTCTGAGTATTTCTATAAAACCTAAATGTTTATTCATAATTCTGTAAAAATATCCAAAGGGCTGATAAGCAAATGATATATACATTGGTAAAAATGTTTCTCCTGATAAAAATCAGAGGAAGACAAGTGACGCAGTAACGGCAGGATTGAAAACAGCAGAATGTGTGTAATCTCAGAACATCCATTGTGCAGAATGGGGCTAAGATAAGCTTATAGAAAAACCTGAACAGAAGGCAAAAAGATAGACATATTGCTTGCAGATATACTTTTAATATTAAACTAAATATAAATATTAACCTACCTAAAACATACATCAGAATGAGCAGAATTTAATTCTCTATCAGCTCTCAGAGAAACAGCTGCAAAACTCCTCCAGACTGTTTCTGGGCACCTGTAACTTGTGGCTGAACAGGAGCAAAACCCAACTGACTGCTTTTCCTGTCACTGTGAACCTGGTACAGCTTTCACCCATTGTCCAACTACAGCAAAGTGTCTCCAGGTCAGTATTGATATGTCTGTTCCCAGCGACAACTGCAGAGAGAGACTGGCTACCAGCTCCTGGCTCCTAAAATGCCCATGGAATAAACAGGTCTTAAAACTGATGGCTTGTGCTGTATATGCAGAGGCTTTAGCAGGTACTGAATCTTTGATAGTTAGCATGGTCCAAAAAATAAAATTAGGTCCTGACTTGCAGTCAGATGACAAAGATGTAGAGAATTGAGTCAATATTTCCCTTTACAAATAAGTATGAGCAGCAAAAGAACTTTCCAAGGGTACAGTCATTACTCAATGGATATGCAAAATTCCAGACAGTTTCCAAAAACAAGATTTCCTTTCCCCTAAGAAATTATCAATTAAATACATTTCTGTTTTTAACAGGTCTGGAAAATTCTGTTACCATAACCCATGACCACAGATGCATTAACTACAGAAATTATCTCCTACCGATTCACAATAAATTTGCTGATTATTGCAATTAAATGCAGATTATTACAGCTAAATACAACCAATTAGATTTTAAAACTGTTTCTAAACTTAGAGCCTGTCTTGCAAACAATGCTTTTAGCACTGTAAACATAGAATTGGGTCTATGCTTAAACTACTTGAGGAAATTAAGTAATCCTAAAAGCTTGTGTTAATACAGAACAATTCTAGTTTCTAGAAGAGTCAATGTAGCCTCTCAAAGCAGAAGGAAAAAAACATCAAAAAAAAGGTGAAATTATGTAGTTTTTAAATCAGCATTCTTCTGTGAGGCTTGCTCTACTAAAAAAACAAAACAAAACAAAAAACAGCCTCTCATCCTTTACAACCTATAACTTGCAGAATCACTTATTTATATTGTGATGCAAACACAACTCCATGTGAAACTTTACTTAACCCACGTGGGGAAAAAAATCAAGATACACTAAGGCATGATATAAGAAAGAATAAAGCAGTTTCTTAGTAAATATTAGGATATGGTAAATATTGTCATGATAACACATTTTAAACTACCTTATACCATAAAATATTGATATGTTGGTGTTTTTTCTGCTTATTTTCTTGTAGTGGAAAATTAACAAGCCACACCTTCTGGTTTTATTTTTAAGTCCAGAGAGCAAAAATAAATTGTTACTCTTTTGGGGAACTGCCATCGAGACCTAACATCACTGTACATGAATTCTGGTCATGTAGGTGGTAGTCAAGAGGAACAAGAAATCATGGCACAGTTTAGAACACCAGCTGAAACTTCACAAACTATCACATGCAATCTGAAGAAAAATTCAATAGCCCAGAGAGATCCCACGGGAACAGGAATTTTGAAACAGTAAATAATACAATAAAAATTAAAAATCTACAGAAAAACAGAATATATTTGATAAAATATTTTGCCTTCTAAAAGTTTAAGGGAAACATTTTTACTTTTCCTTTTTTTTTTCCTTACAATTCAGAACTGACTGATAGTTCATTACATTCCACAGGTTAAGTACTTAGATAATGATTTGTAGCTTTTATTCTCAGCAACAAATGGAGAGAGAGGACTGTAATGATGCATTTAAGTAATGAACTCTTTAGAAGGATTTAGTTCTTGTTTGATAGTTGAAATGAGACAAATCATTATTTACCAGTAACATTTTTCAATTTCACTTTTATTGCTGTTACTTATTATTAACTAAATCACTTTGTGAAGGACTGCATAAACCAGCAAAAATGTACCCATGATGACAGTAAGGGAGATTAATCTACACATCCTTCTAAAAGTTTTAACTGATGAAGATAGTGGGGATAAGTAGGACAATGAGCTAGCAAACAGGTGTACAAGCCTTTATTTTTCTACCTACCTCGCCCAACCATTATCAACTGGTGCAATGATCTCACCTCTTTACATATCTTTCAGCTCTTCTTATATATTAAAAAGTATATCAGAAAAGTGACAGGCAGCTTTCTGGTCCTTCTCATGTAAAAATAAAATTTTCCTATTGGCATTATTAATAATCTTATGACTAGAAATTTTCTAAAACTTATTTGGGTTTTGGTTTTCTTAAAGAGATGTTTTTGTTCAAAACAAGCTTATTACCTGAAAAAATCCAGCTGAGGTCTGACTTGATATGAATCACAAGCAGCACTGACAAACCACTGACTTCTCTTGGAATTTTCAGAAGTTCTCCAACTGAAATTCTCAAAAAAACACCCCAAAACTAAAGAAAAAAAACGAACAAAACCAACCACACACCCATCTGGTGATTATATACAACCTTCAGAAGTGCTGCTTAACTTAAATACATTTTTATATAGTAGACTGGTATTTGCTACAAAGATACAGATGTATGAGCAGTAAATGTTCAGAAGCATCTCTTCCCTTTGCAAGCTGCACATTACCTGCACAAATTTAAACCAAAAAAAGCATTTAGTTAAAGCTGCTCATGCTACTCTTCAGACTGTGCACACACAGAGTTCTTTCAGGTATTCTTTTATTTTCTTTTTTTAACACCTAATAGTACACAAGTATTTTTAACTTGTGGGCTGTTTATGGAATTCTTAGCTACTTGGCAAAAAAAGAAAAATTCCACTGGTCCTAATTAGTGCAGCAGCAATCATGGGTTTAGACCAGCCTTTCATATTCAAATAGTAGAGAAGCAAATAATTTTTTCCCACCTATGATCACAATTCAAAGCCTCTTTCTGTAGGAAAGTACTTGAACACATTCACTCCTGAACTGTAAATTAATGTTTTTTTAAGATGATGACAAAACCTGTGGCTGCTGTATCACACTATACCAGGAAATAACAGTTGCTAGTAAGGAAGCATTTAAAATAAAAGAATGTGCAGGAGTTCTCTCAAGTCAATAACAAAATGCAAATATTTTTAATCCAACTTCCCAGCTGCAGCCCAGTGTGACAGAGGTGCTGACAGTGACATGAAAACACGAGGCTGGGCTGCAGAAAGAGTATTACTGCACAGATTATTTTGGACTTGATCTTAAAGGGTTTTTCCATCCATAGCAATTCCATGACAGTCTGCAATCACAAACACTTGAAAACCACAACCTCCCTATCCCCTTGAGATAACAAAGGCAGTTCTAGACCTCTGTGGAGCCAAACTTAAAAGGAAACTGTAAGAGAGTGAAACCCTGTCAGTTCTTCATGCACCTCACATGCCCTGGGACTTGTCACATCCAGTTACTTGGGTGTAAACTAGGTAGCAGTAAACTATTTGTACCAACAATACCTCTATTTCCACAGCCTTCTGCTGGCATATCAATAGCTAAATGCCACATTTTCTTAGGTTATTTAATCATCTCAGTCACAGAACTGTCATCAAGGTGCCAAACCCAGCACATAGCCCCTGAGCTCTGGTATATTGATGTCAACACCAGGAGTTTGCATAGAAAACTTCCCCCATACAAATTTTAATATCAAGGCAGTTTGTTTTAGAAAATCCTCCTTTAAAAAGCTCATCTAGAGCTATAGATCTTCTTCCTACCTACTCTAACATAATGTCACTGAAGACCAGCAGTGCTTGGAAAGCTATTTACAAAAATAGTAGGCATTTTAATTTCCTTTCATCATGTCAAAATGATGATTTAGTGGATGTCAAGAAGTTTGAAAGATAAAGTAAACATAATTTTTATTTCTACCCTACTGAATTTCTGCAGGAGTGAACAAAAGGAACAATAGGGGGGGAGGGGGAATCAAGATATTAAAAGGGGGAAGAAATAACACATTCTCTGGTTTTCCTGAGGATTCAAAACTAGGATAAAATTTAAGTGAGAGTAGGCTGCTTATCAAATATTTGCCAACATTGCCACATCCTTAACAAGCTCTCATGACTCTCATGAATAAAAATCAAATATCTCTCCTTCTCAAGTATTTACATACTACTTGTTTGCCACTGCCTGTCTGCTTCCAAAAGCCTTAAATAATTTACATTAGTTAGACATACAGTCCCAGGAAAAAATCAATGATCTCTTGATAAAAATTGCATTGTACAATTCAGTTTCTCAGTCATGTCTTCAGCTTCCCTACATTCATACCAATGAGATCAGTATCTTACACAAGCTTTCTTCCCCCTATACAAATTTTATTGTTAAAGTAAATGCTTTTTTCTTTTTAAAATAATTGTGTAACATGGGTCCTATCAGGAGAAGCCATGACACTTAACATTTTTTGGTTTTAGAAACAAAACAAAACTACATACTACTAATTACAAAATGCCATGAGGTAAATAAAAACATATAGAAAAAACTAATAGCCAACACATTTTTAAACAAACCCAGTTTTGAACAGCAATTAAGCCTCTCTTCACAAAGAAGATGGGTTTTACTACAAATGAAAGTTGCTGTTTTCTTTTTTTAAAGAAGTGTATTCTTGCTTCTCAGTGATTTCCTAATACCATTGTTATCTTACAGAACTTAGGCAGATAGAACAGAGATGGATTCAGTTCTCATTGAAGAAAGAATCACAGGACTATCACTAGTCATTTTACATTATTACAGCTATTTAAAGTATTACACAATATAATAAAAAGCTAGCCAAGAGAAACACAGTATTCTGCTAACTACCATGAAAACACTGCATTAGATTTATCAAAGATAGTTGGCAAATTCAACAAGGATAGCAAGTGTTTCACTTGTTTGGGCTGTAACCCAAGGTACACACACCAGATTTTGCAAGAGAACAGGCTGGGGATTTTAGACTGCCATGATTTGTGATCCTTCTAGTCCTTCTTCCTTTTTGCAACAAAGACAAGTACAGCAACAAAAAAAAAAAAAAAAAAAAAAAAAAAAAGAAAAAGTAAAAAAGAGATGTTTCACATAGTATCTACATTTAGCCCATATCTAGGGCTACACAACAGCAGTTGCTCTATTGCCTGATGACCCCTCCCCAAGTCAAGAAGAGGGATCAGAAAAAGGAGAGAAGACTCACATTTGAGATTAAAAAAACTAATCAAAGAGCCCATGTAATACTAGTATAAAATATACAAAATTATACTCAGCTCACTGAATGTACACCAATCACAATAAACAGGAAGGCAGCCTTTGGGAGCAGAACAATGAGTGAACCCCTCCAGAGAGGGGAAGAAGCAGGAGAAAAAGGAGGAGCAGAAAGATCACCACCCTCACCAAACTTCCCTCTTTATACCGAGAGTGAATTTTCTAGTCTGAGATACACCTGTAGCCAATTCAGGTCAGCTGCCCTGTCTGACTCCAGGCTGCTAATGGTCTGCAGACCGTGGTTGGCCCAGGATTCTGAATGAAACCAGGACACCTGAGGATTTCCAAATGCAATCTTGGAATCTGGTTTGAATCTTTGATCACAAAACAGGAAGAGTTTTGCACCATCCTGGTTAAGCACAGCTGTAATGACAAGCCCTGCAGAATAGGTTGTTGGACAGAGGAAGGCAGCAAAGTATGCTTATGTTTAAATTTTCATTATTCAATTCCTTAGACACACAAAAAAACCCCAAACTAACATAGCAAGGTCATAAAGATAATATTTATAAGATTAAAGACCCATAATAGATCCCATTCACGTGGCAAGGGACTGTCACAGCTCTTTGTAATTTCCTTACAAGAAACACACAGGTATGTGCAGCCCCAATACATCAGATCAAAAATAAATCTGGTTTGTCAAAAAAAAAAAAAAAAGAGGAAAAGAAATTGCAACTCACATTGTGACAAGAGGCACACAGACCACAGCCACTGTTCCCTGGGCACACTGAGCTGGTGATGTTCACACTGTGCCTCACCTCTGCAGGAACGGCTGGCACTGTCTAATAACCCCTGAGCTTCTTGATAGTGCTGTCCAGTAGTGCAGGAAAATGCAGTCACCTGCATAATGTGTCTGGCTGTAAAACAAGGATTTGTACTGGAAATTCAGGGGCTTGGCAGGACCAGTTCCAGTGCCTCCACGGGAGGAGAAACCTCCACAGGTGGCGAGAAACCACAGGACAGGAGTGTGGAGGCAGAGGAAGGGCAGAGACAGATAAAAATGCTGTGACATGCAGGACACAGTAGTGTTTGACTCCAAAAATGCAAGAAGTTGAGACACTCAGGACATCTGTTGTTTGTCTTGAGACCCCCACCCCACCCTCTGCAGAGATGTGTGCCTGAGATTGGAGTTGGAGGAGGTCTGCAGCTGGTGCTGGAAGTGGCCTCGATATTTCATGAAAACTACCTGTCCTCCTGCAATAAATTAGCCTGAGGTGTCTGCTGCCTTAATCCCCCAATTTGCAATGGCTGATCTCACCAATTAGCAAAATAAAAATTAAAATACCTGTTTCTATTTTTCTTCCTGTCCTATCTGCTTTAGGAACTTGGTTATGCTACTATAATAAAACTTTGTTATGCATGTGGCATCTGACCTTGTTTGCATCTCAATTTCACCATTTGGGGATCACCTCCAAAACTTTCTTAAAAATTGCCATGTATCCTAATATCGAATCATGACAAATGCACTTTACATTTCTTATAATTTGGAGAAACTGCTCAGTCTGTAAAGAAGAGTGGGTTTGGTTTGAGAAAAAATAGCATTCAACCTGAACAATATACTTTTATTTTGGTTTCAGGGTTGTTTTCAATTATTAGTTCTAAATATTATACAACTCTATTTTTGGTTTTATTCATTAAGTTTAAAAAATTAAGCAAGGTATTAGAAAACAAGCTTAAATCCCTCTTAGACTTTCCTTGTGAAAATGATATGCCAGCCTTCAAACAGATTTATCAAACACAGTTGAAAACTTTTATTATTAACAAATTAGAGAATGTCTGTGTTTTCCTGACAATAAATACACACTAGAGAAAAAAATCAATTCTATTTAGCTTTTTTAGTGTAAGAGATTCAAGACAACCACCAGTTACTTGTAAAAAAATAAAGCAAGCACCAGAAGCAAATAATAGAAACTGCTGATACTGCTCTACACAATAAAGCAGAAGAACCCCCCCTCCAAAACCCAAAGCCTCGAAATAGCTAAACCCAAATCCTATCTGCCAGTTATATGTGTCCTGTTGTTAATGCCTGTTGGAACAAATTAAGTACAAGAAGATTGCTGGGACAAAATAACTACACAATCTCAGAGCACACTGTTCTCAGAGGTAGAGGCAGTAGGTGCTTGTCAAGAAGATACTCTGAGATATGTTGCAAGTGTCACTGGGGGCAGGACACGCTGCTCCTGGCTTAGGGCTGCTTTTTTCTATCCACCTACTCTACACTCATCTCCTAGATTCAATGAAAAAAAAAAAAAGTATTGCAGCTTAACAGAAATGTTCTTTCTAAATCAGCCCTACAGTCACTTTGTAGTTTATTTTTTTTTAACAATTATAGAAGATAGCACAAACTATGCCTGTCACAGTTACAGAGCTCAGTTTTTTATTTAATGATGCTGTTTTCCCTCAAAGCAGTCACAACCAGTCCCCTTATTCTAGTTATCCATTGCAAAAAACAGAGTGCACCTACATAACCATACTGTGTAGCTGTTAATGGGAGATAGCCAAGCTTGCAGCTAGTTCAGCTTTTAGATTTGATCTTTTTATAACCCCTGATAATACATGACCAAGTGCCATGTCTTCACAGGACAGTAAACTGGAATCAAACTCCACAAAGTGATCACTGATATTTAAAGAAAGTAACAGAACCTGGATTTTAAAACAGAAGATTAATGACTTTACAATGGCACCAATGTAAAGAATCTGGGTTGCTTAAATGGCTAAGGTATCCGTTTGAGGGGGAAGCTTGGCAGGTAAGAGCAAAGGGATTCTTGCTTGAACCTGTTGGAAATGCAGGTTTTGGCACATCTTGCAATTAAAGCTCTCCATGTTCCAATATAATGCACCATTACTCTAAAATTCCTATTTTCCAGAGGTATCCTGTTGCCATGAAGACAGCTAACAATGGCTTCATTTGTCAGCTTCTCTTAGCAGACCTGAGTACTAGACTTCTTTGATCTTTTTAATAACTTCAAGACTAGAGTGCAGGTCTACTGAAAAAGCTGAGAAGCCTCACAGGAGAAATCCTCAATCTCTAGGGCTCCGGTGGCATTTAACGTTTTCAGAATATTTTGCCATCAGTCACATTGTGATTCACATTCCATTGTTAGCTTCCCTCCCACATAGAATACCACTTGAAGACATGGTGATTTGCTACAACAAAGACTTGTAAAAAACAATATTTAGGAACCTTTCAGTTACAGATATTATGCATGATAAGTTCCACATATTTCTACATCAAGTTTCTGTTGCCTGCACCTGGCAAACCCATAAGAGATTGTTAATCTAGAATCATAGAATGGTAGGGGTTAGAAAGACCTCTGGAGTTCATAGAATCATAAAATGTATTGGGTTGGAAGGGACTTCTAAAGTTCATCAAGACTGATCCTCCTGCAATAAGCAGGAACAACCAGAACATGCCACACAGGAACATCTCCAAGTCCATCTTGAAAGTATCTAGAGAAGGAGACTCCATAACCCAATTTAGAGACTATTGGTCCACACCTGTCTTATAGTAAAAAAAAAAAAAAAATT
>JAOEGS010002699.1:0-40135 GCA_025447755.1 Corythornis vintsioides | reverse complement strand
CAAGTCCATCTGGAAAGTAACTAGGGAAGGAGACTCCATAAACCAATTTAGAGACTATTGGCCCACACCTGCCTTATAGTAAAAAAAAAAAAAAAAGTAAAAAAAAAAAAAAAATTGAAATTAAAAATGTTTAAAAACTGTCCTTGTGATTGTGCATAACCATGTCACTCAGTGAAGAAGTTTTTTATATGGACTGGAATGTGCAGTCCAACTGTACAGCTGCTGAAGGTCAGTCCCTGCTGCATAGAACAACCTGGTTCCCTGTGCCAATAGGCTACCAGTGAACGTGTTTTAACTTGTCTTTCATGGCCACAATTTATTAAACTCCCTCACAATCCTCTGTTGTAAAAGATCCTTCTGCTGCCTAGTATCTAACATGTATAGAGAAAAATAAAATCAGGGTTATGCATGAAATTGAACGCTATTATGGGATTTTTCCATGTTGGTCAGCAGAGTTTTGACAACAGTAATGGTTTGTATATAACTGTCTGTGCTTTGCATAAAATGCCCTAGCTGTGAGACTGGTGACTCCAAACCATCAGGCAATTGCTGTGTTTGGTGTGGGAAGTATGAATCTTATCTCTCAGGTTTTGGAAGAAAAAGAGAGAGGTTAAAATTAGAAATAACATGTTTCTATGTGTAGCTCCTGTTATCCATTTCATGTGGGCATTTGCATCTTTTCTCCAGGCAGGTGTACTTCCATTTTCACAGATCCAGTAGCAGTCAATCTGTGTCACTAGCATCACTCCAACAACTGGCAACACCATAAATTGGGGAGAGGTGCCTCAGAAAACTCAATTCATCTAAAAAATCATAAAATTCTCCATAGTGAGAATATCCCTTCCATTGCTCTTGGGTGAAAATCCCATTCAGGAACAAACTACATCATGTAGCTACATCTGTCTTCCCATAGTAAGAGCTGATCTAAGGAGCTACAAAATATAGAAGAGATGCAACTATAAAAAATCACCACCTCATGTGTAAGATTACAAATTTACAGTGTGTAGATGTATCCAAAGACTTTAATGCTTCTATTTCATCAGACTTAAACCAGACTTCCCACTCGTTTCAGTCAGTTTCTGTAATAGTTTCAGATCTTGTTTTCAACTTTTAAAATCTACAGTGACAATTCTATTTCAACCATTGAGTTCATCCTGTGGCTTCCATAATTTCTCAAAATAATCTAAGCCATGTTATTATGTATACCATCTCCAAAGCAAGTGAAAAATAAAACAAAACAAAACTAGATGAGAACATATACTTCAAGAAAGCAGAAATTTCTGTGGAAGATAAAGCTCCAGATAATAAAGCAAATATGTACAGTTGTTTGGCATGCAAAGAAATAGAAGCAACACTCAGAGAAGACTGTGGACATTTAGTCTCATGAATTACAGTTGCCACATAGCAAAAGCATCATGATGGGAGTACCCAGGGACCCCTTCCACTCTGATTCTGAGTAAGTGATAAACTGTGATGTGTAAAGAATCTCGTTTGATAATTTTAAAATATATTAATTCCTGATGGAAATCTGGAACAAAAATGGAAAATTAATTTTGTTTCCATTGGAATTACTATCTCTGTGTCAAATTAGTCCACAAAAGAAAGATTCTATTTTTTTTTTGCTCATCTGAAATACCACCATTACTACAGAACATAAGAAATCTATCATTGTTTACCCTGTCTCAGGATAAGAAACAAACTGTGATCTTTTTATGTCAAGATTCTCTCATTAAAAGACTCCTACCTCCATCAGCTAGTTATGAAATAGATTCTGTTCTCTAAGGTCTTGTGCAGGGAAAGTGGGAGAAGGTTCCAACTCACAAACTATCATAAATTTCATCATCCTTCCTTCTGGAAAACAGAGAAGTGGGTCGTTTCTCCTTTAATTAGAATGTAAAGGGCAGAATTGAGAAATGGTGGCACATTTACCGCTCCATATGCCAGTGTAAAAGAATGCCAAAAAGATCAAGCATTTTAAAAGACAAATGAGTCATAGAAGTGTTTAGACTAAGCCAAACAAATATTTTCATCCTGTTCTAAATCAAAACACCTATGATTGTTAAAAGGTAGGTTTACTCCTTATCACTTTTCAACACCATTTACTTCAACAGCTATGTTTTAAAGTAATTTTAGACTAATTTTTTTCATCCATAAAAAGGCAATTGTGTTTTAACAATATTCTTTTTTTTTTCTTTTTTTTTTTTTTAATATAATGGCCTGTGTGACTCACCTTTTTTCTAATGTTATTATCAGTCTGTTCAAATAGCCTTTTTTAGTTTAAAGCTCTCAATGTTTTCCAGCAACTGGTCTACTATAGCAGGTTTCAGAGCCTCTGGAAAACCACTTCTACAACTTCAAAAATGTCTGTTTAGGCAGGGGTGATATAACTTATTTTAGCATAGGAAGGGGAAATTTAATAGTCTCTGTTTACTGAACAGCTCTGACTCATCTTGCCCAAGCTGTTGGAGCTGTGTGAGGTGGAGGCATTCTGGAGGAGGGGAGAAGAAAAAAAAAAATGGAGTGTGCAAGAGAACAAGAGAAAACAAATGTGACAATGTCATTAGTCTGAATTCCAAATATACACAACAGGCATCAGGATTAAGATCTTAAATGCCCAGTGATAAGTGTCATGTTTTCCACGTTCAAAGAGCAGAATCATGTGCTGACATCCCAATTGGTATTTATAAAGGACATATGCAAGGGAAAAACAGCATCATGCAGATAGGAAGCATAATACTCCTTCTGCATCTTCTCCCAGGCCTGTCTCCAAGCTGCATAGTTATGTTTCAAAATATGGCATACAAAAATGATAGATACTTGTATCACACCATTTTTTTTTTTTTGCTTGAGATTTTAATAGAATTTAATTTGATTATAGCTAGCAGAGACAAATTTAAATGTATGCTTGATTCTATTGCTCCAAATACCCTTAAAATGAAATAGGTAATTTCCTGTGTACCTACATACTCCTGACAAGTCAGTGCATCCACACAGGAGATGGGCTAAAAGGGATTTGTTACACTTCCTTTCAGAAATGTGGCTGGACCCCTTCAAAAAATAACAGGGGTTCGTCTTCTGAGTTTTAGCTGTTACAGACAACTCTGCAAAACTCTTGCAAACACCTCAGCCCCACACACAGTATTGGCTCTGTCTTCAGAACTGAATTTTTGCTGTTGATCACACAGCTTGTCAGATATAAGTGAGAAGATTGGTTCTATCCCGGCTCACATGATTTATTATGAAAGGCTGCATTTAGCTTTCCTTCCAGTACTGTGGAGGATGGATGGATGGATGGATGGATGGATGGATGGATGGATGGATGGATGGAAGACCATTCAGATCACAGAACAGATGAGTGCTGAATATACACGATGAAGACAATCGTCTATATTTCATTTCAGAAAAATAATGTACTTGGTGAAGCTGAGTTAGTGACCCCTGTTCCAAGTAACAATCTTTCTAACTTCAGAAACACTAAGTCATTTAGTAGGATTTCATTTTACAAATCCTATTTCTTTTTTTTTTCTCTCTCTTTTTTTTTTTTTTTTTTTTTTTTTTTTACTGGAGTATGCTAACTTTGAGCCACAAACAAATTATAGCTAATGAATGAATATTTACACTTCAATTAAATGATCTTCTAATTTCTAATTGCTGTGCTAAGGATTTCTGGAAAAGGTCACACAGCCTCATGATTTGCTGTATTTATCCAGAAGTTTTCAAAAACACCCGATGGGAATACATTGGATTTTTTTCACTCTTACATGTTTGAAGAAATGCTGTAAGTTGGCACAACACCCCATTATTCTTGTGCCACTAATGGGTATGGCAGAGTAGCAAAGCCTGCATTTCTGACTCCTGTTTCATCTTTTGCCTGGATACCTCAGTCTCATGGCTAAATGGGGATCTCTGCCTGCACACAAGCTGGTGGAAGCTTGAAATTACAATTTGCATAGTGCTAGTGCACAGCTCAAAATCAATTCTCCAAAAGCAGGTGAATTATGGTCTTTTATTCTGCACAGCCACAAGGGAATGTCTCTTAGGCTTTATGTGGTAAATAAGTGCCAATGCAAGTCAGACCAAACAACAAATTGTTTTAAAGCCTCTGATTACACTCAGGCCAGCCCCTTCAGTTACTGTAAGAAGCATTCTCACTATGCAGGTGAGAGGTGAGAATCATCCTTTTTAGAAGAACATTCCTCCTGAAATGTTTTTTTTCCTCATTCTAGGTGGGAAAAATTTCAGTTTGTAAGTTAAGGTCTAGGCAAAACTGCTGCATTAGTTCCTTATACAGTGGATCTATTTGTGGCCAGCAGGTCAAGAGAGGTGATTCTGCCCCCCTACTCTGCTCTGGTGAGACCTCAACTCCAGTGCTAGATGCAGCTCTGGAGTCTTCAGTACAGAAGAGACATGGACCTGTTAGAGCAGGGCCACAGGAGGCCACAGCAATGATCGGAGTGCTGGAACCCCTCTGCTGTGAGGCCAGGCTGAGAGAGGCTGAGTTGGAGTTCTGCATCCTGGAGAAGGCTCCAGGGAGACCTTATGGCAGCCTTTCAGTGTTTAAATGGGGGACATAAGAAAGATGGGATCAGACTTTTTAGCAGGGCCTGTTGTGACAGGGCAAGGGGTGATAGTTTTAAACTAAAGGAGAATAGATGCAGACTAGATGTAAGGAAGGAATTTTTGATGCTGAGGGTGATGAGACCCTGGCCCAGGTTGCCCAGAGATGTGGATAATGCTTGATGCCTGGAAACATTTCAGGTGAAGTTGGACAGGGCTCTGAGAAACCTGCTCTGGTTGCAGATGTCCCTGCTCATTGCAGGGGGGTTGGACTAGATGACCTTTAAAGATCCATTCGAATGCAAAACATTCTATGATTCTATTTGCTTGCCATCTAAGATGCCCATACACCTTGCTAAAAAGAGTATATGAGCTCTGACTCAGCATGGTGAAGGGCAGCTTCCCAGTGCCAGAACCTCAAGGTACCAGCAGTGTGTAAAGATGTCCTTAAATATAAGTTCCAAAAGGACAAAAATGCCATTACTGACTTGGCAAAAGTAAGAATCAGGCTCAACAGAACTGGTTTCAAGCCTGTTTGAAATAATTGATTAACAATTTTCTCTTCTTTTTTGCTGCTATTTCCCGTCCCACCCCTGAGGTAATAGGCTAACTAATCCCAAGACAGGATGCCTTAATAAGGGCAGTACATCCATTTGAAGGGACTGAGGGAACTTCCACATCAAATGTCAGAATGAAACAGCAGGTTTTTGAAGTGTCCTGCAGAGGAGACTTATTTTGAAATTAAAGTTCCAATACCTTGTTAGATCCATTTAGTTTTTCACAGAGCACCAGAATGACCTGGAGTTCTGTATTTTCCTCCTTCTCCTGATGAGTCACTGCTTGTGACACTGAGACATTGTGCAGACCTGGTGCCTTTATGAAGATTAAGTAGTCTTATGAAATGCAATTAGAAAGAATTTGTACTTGTCCATTGGTAATTACATTCAGAACAAGCTTTATGTTAGTAGCAAAATTAGAATTTAGCAATGGAGAAATACAGTCTGCCAGGTTCTATCTGTCCAGTTCATTCATTTCCCTACAGCAATGGGCAGAGATTCAGGAGACAACATTCTTTTCTGATTTCAGCATAATTATATATATATATTATATAATAAAATTGCATAATGCCCTGAATAATAATAATAATAATAATAAAGTATTGTGCAGCCAGGTACTCAGGCTGTCTCCAAAAATACAGGGATATCTGGCTTGTGTGCTACTGAACAGATGCCTCTCACTGGCTCCATTGAAGAGTGTTTCTGGATAGCCCAGTAAGTCAGCAAAAGAGGCTTGAACAGGAGATCTGGGGAAAGCAAAATGAACTCCTCGTTGCTGTTCATTAGATGAGAAAAGGAACATGGTAACAGAGGAGCTGAGGTTTGGGTATGATCCTACAGAGTGCACTGCTCAGTCAAGGACCAGATACACATTCCCCAAGGGTCTCCCCCAGGGGAGGCCATTGACAAAAGTTAACAGAGAAGAGCCACTGCCCCCACCTTTGCATTTGCCTTGTGACACAAACTATCTTTTTCTCCCCATCTTCCTCTTCCTCACAGTGGATGAAAGTTTGAAGCAGTGTCTGCCCAGCTACTCCAGTGCAAGCAAGAGTTGCTGGACAAGTACTGCCACCTACTCTTGGAGGATTCTCAGGTGAGTGCAACCCCACACCTTCTACAGCCCCACCAGTGACTGTGTTGAGGTGGAGATGTATAAACACAAATGCTTTTTCCCCCCGTCCCTCTCCTCTCCCCTCTCCTTTCTGTTCCTCACCTGCAGAGAGTCAGTCCTGATGCTGAGGTGGTGATGATCAAGCACATGTTCATACAAGAAGAATAGTCTGCACTGGCACTCTACAAGCAATTGGCAAAGGATGATCCAGCTGAGAGATGAATTATTACTGCTGTCCACTTTTTATAACCATCTGCTTGGATTTTGACATTTTCCTCCACTTCAGAGGCTGTATGTGAGGCCTCTGTGCCCTGCAATGCTCAAAGGAGGAGGACAGTGTCAGCCTGTTCCACTAGAGATTTGGGGGAAAAGCTGTTGGAAATAAGACTGTCACCTGCTGCTGCCTGTTCCTTTCCCCACTCACTCCCCTACATTAAAGATCTTGGTTGCTAAAGTCTCACTGAACACAAAATGTGTCTAGTGTTCAGGTTCCTGACAAATAACTCACTCTCTGGGGGCTCTGAAGGTGCTTTAATACAGTTCCTTGTTAAGTTCTTGTGTCTTTTGAGATAATCAGGGAGGAACTCCTTAAGAAGTGGAGAGGTATAAGAGGGGAAAAAAATACATCACAGCACAAGCAGATAAATTTGCAACATACTTATTTTGCAACAACATTATTGTAATATTTTGTTTAAAATTCTACTGTAAAGAAGGGATAGTGTTTCGTGATGTCACGAACACCTGACGTGGTGGTTCCCTTCCATCTCTTCAACTCTCCTCCTCTGTGGCTCTGGTCTCTGTCTCCAGTGCATATATACCAGCCCCCAAGAGCCAGAAGGTGCCTCCCGCACCAACAGACTCTCCCATCCACAACAAGAAGGCAGGGATCAAGCACAGAAGGAGCTCCCTGTCAATCATCTGGAACAAGGCTTCTCCCAGAATGAGGACAACTTGCCCTCCAGGTGCAAGACCCCCACCAATACTCTTGAGGAGTGTGGTCAGATCACCCTCAAGCTGAACTTAGCTGGCAGTTTTCGCTATCTGCAAAGTACAAAAGAGGGTGAATTTTTGATGCTTGAATAAAAATTCTGTGAACAGTGAACAGTGTTAAGGATATGACTCAGTTAATAATGAGCTGTTTCTTGCAGCTCTTTCACACCTTTTAGTAATTTTCTAGCAGGTTAGATTTTCAGTGTACATTCACAGGGTACGGCACAGGAAGAAAAAAAGCTTGTTTTTCCCAACTGGTGGCCATGTCAGCCCTTGAGCTCTCATGCTTTGCTCCTCAGCAGGTTCAGCACTGAAGGCAGGACAAGCTCTAGGCTGTGCAGCACTGATCTGCCCAGGTCAGACCTCCAAAGGAGCAACACTGTAAGCCAGCAGAAATTTCCACAGTACACGAAGAGTCTTCTGCTGAACAAGCCCCTGACAGATTTCTCTCTATTTTTTCCTGTGGGAAAAATCTTTTGCTATTTTTCAGCCCTATTTTTCCCCAGCACTCTGTGTAAATGAGAAAATAATTTGCTTCATGATTCATTTTTTGTCTGAGAATCTCTTCACATGTTGCCATGTAAGAAAAGCACTCGGTGGCAAGCTGGAAAGTATCTTGAATTGCTGAAGTGCTTTTGTTATTTGGTTATAAAAGCTGCGTACTGTTTTTTAAATCCCAAAATGAAATCTTTGCAAGTCACGGAGGGCTTTAAACTCCAAGCCTAAATTAGTTGTAAGTATCAGTCTGTTTCTATTAGTGAAGGAAACTGTATTTTTTTAATAGTTCCCAGAAAGTCATCAGGAACACTCAACATCGATTCTAGCTCTGGAGTGGAGATGTCTTAAAGAAGTGAGATCTCATCCAGCTTAATTGGCTTGAATTCTTTACAAGTCTGTCTTCAAGTGGGTGAACTACTCAGTCAATACAGTATTTTGAGAGGCTGTGCATTTTAATCTGAAAACATGAGTTTTAAGCAATGACATTTCAGTTCTCCTGGAAGACAGCAGAAAAATAGATCTGTGAATTAAGCCTCCTACATGGCAGAGACCAGCAACAGAATGCACGAAGTGGCTGTACCAACTTCTGTGCTGCTGCCAACTAACTGCAATGCTCACCTTGAGAAACACCTCCCACAATGGCTCATTATCGGACCATTTAATTATTCAGGCTAGTAATAATAGTAAAAATGTACACACTTTATAGGAATCATATACTCTACCTGTGAATATATATACAGACATCCAGAATAGGTGATGAGCTGGACAGATTTCAGATGGCTAAACTTGATCACCTCCCATGTGATATGGCAGTGGCAGTTCTCTTTAACAATCCCATATACATATATGTATATAGTGCATATACATACATATATAGGCAGGGTTCTCCTTGTTCTACTTTTTAAATTCAGGGTACATGTAAACATTACATATGTCTTTTACTTAATTAACGCAGGAATCTTTTTCTCCCTAGTAATATGTAATTAAGTCTGCCAAAAATAGCTATCCTATAGACCTGTTAGCAGCAGATTGAAAGACAAACCTTAAATCAAGCATTTATCCCTAAACAGCTTAAAATAAGTATAAAGAAAGGAATCTAGTCCTAACTAAATCATTAACTGCTCACCAAAATGCAGGAAGAATATCAGGCTATAACATTAAATTTGGCATATATTTTCTATAAAATACTTGTATTGAAATAAGGGTTAACAACTTCCCATAGTTAAAACTCAAACATCTAATGTTTGTGGCTTGTGTACACATGGAGTAATTAGGTCACACAAGGCTAATGAAGCCTCATACAGTTGAATTCTGTGGTAAAGAGTGAGCAGAGCTCCACATCCCTTCCCAAAGGTTGCAGAAGAAGCCTAAGCTCCAACAAAGATCAACACACATCTAAATCCTGACATCATCAAAACACAAAAAGACCTTTTCTAGAACCACTGTCACAAATCTTTTTAGCTTTGCAGAAGCAGACCTGCATCATGAGGAAAACCATTTCTGACACGTTAGTCAAATATGCACATTTTGCTACGAAGGAACATTTGTTATACTCATCTATTCTCCTCAGATAAACAGCTACTTCAGGAATCATCTGAATTTTAACTGTGTTTGAAGACATCACTAATTAGAACCCAAGAAAAGCACTAAAAATACCCAGACATGCAGCTGACACATCTCCCTGATTCAATGTGGGAACCTTCTGTGCTCGCTTAGCAGCCGTGACTAACACAACTGCTTTCAACACGAGCTCTTCGATGAAGACCATCACGTACGAGAATTATTTTTCCCTAAATAAGATGAGCAGATTTTTTAAATTTTTTTTTTTTTTACCCTTCCTGGAAACAAATAATTTCTAGGTTGTTCAGGAATTCCATGAACAAAGCAGACACCCCAACCTTAACATACCCAGAAAGTGGTATTTTCAAGTTGCTGAGAAAACAACTCTTCTGATCAGTATTCCAGGTTCATCACTACAAAGGATGGTTTTTAAGTAAAAGCTTTCTTGCATTTCCAGGCTTCTGGTAAAAGTCTGTGTTTTGGCTTTGACAGAGTATATATTAAAAAAAACAAACCAAACCAAACCAAAACAACCAAAAAAGCAGCAATAGTTCAAAAGTAAATCAAAAGAATATGGGAAATTTCACAAATACCACCAAGTCAGAAAGAATGCAACTTTTTGCTTTGGGCATCACACAATGCTTCAATATTATTGTTTCTTCAGATTAAGTTAAAATATTATCTCAACACTGAGGAGGTTTTAATGGACACATGATTCATACATCTCCATTGTTCCACTACTCTTCAGTTTTCTCTAGCTCTACAACCACCTACTCTTAGAGACAACAGCTAAAAATCTCCATCTAGAAAAAAACTCTGGATGCATCGAAATAAATTATCCCTTTTCATTTTTGACAGTGAGTTTTGTTAGAACTGCATGATGCTACTTTAACATTTTTATTAACACACAAAAGAAGGCAATCAGAAGGCACCAACCTTTTCAACAGTTTTCAGACACTCAAATCCATAGTTAGAACATAAAGATACATTAGAAGCAGGTAATTAATTACAAATCAATGAAGAAAACTATTTAAATCAAAGCAAGAAACCACTCTACTAGGAAAAGGTGCCTAAACACCTCGTGTGATAAATTTACTTCTAAATCTATTAACTGTTTAGCAAAGACTTGTCTTAGATAAGAACTACACAGGAATGGATCATATAAAGTATATTTAGGTCAGAAAAACTGAAATAATCAAGGTTATATTTTCTATCATTTTTTTAATGACCTGCATATAAGTAGACATGGGTTACATTACAGGAAATAGGCTCCCAGAAGAGACCTCTTTGTAACTTTCCAGTATCTGAAGGGTGGCTACAAGAAGGCTGGGGAAGGACTTTTTACAAAGGCTTGTAGTAAGAGGATGAGGGGTAATGGCTTCAAACAGGAAGAGGGGAGATTTGGATTAGAAATTAGGAAGAAGTTCTTCACTCAGGGTGGTGAGACACTGGAACGGGTTGCCCAGGGAAGCTGTGGATGCTCCATCACTGGATATGTTCAAGACCAGGTTGGATGGGACTTGGAGCCACCTGGTCTAGTGAGAGGTGTCCCTGCCTGTGGCAGGGGGTTTCAAAGTAGATGGTCTTTAAGATCCCTTCCAACCCAAACCATTCTATGATTCTGTGAAAAATGTCATAATGATTGCTTTATGTAGATCTGAACAGGCCAAGGAGACATGCATCCTGCCCCTTCACATCATGTTCAAAATTTCTGATTCTCTGATCAGAACAGTTTCCTACTAATCCTCAGCACCAGAGCAAGTAAAACATCATGTAGGAGATACACAAATGCAAGTGATCATGTTCAAGAGATGTGACTTCAGAGTTGCAAATAGTTTTGAAAAACACTTCAAGCTCCTTCAATAGTCTTTTATTTAGCTATTGAAATTAATTGTTCATCCACAGTTTTCTCATTTTTACTGGATTTCATAATGAGTTCACATCAAGAAGTGTTTAAGGACTAGAAGTAAGACAAAACTCACTAACAGCAGAATGTTCAACTTCCTGGGCCTTCACCTAGACAGTAGCTCTATAGAGTATTCACATGAACCACAGTCATGTCACATTCAGAAAAGAATTATCAAATTCCCTCAATTTACAGAAAATGACAATTTGGAATTAGTTCTCAAATTTAGCACCTGAAAAATTATATATTTAATGTTACTTTCTCCACAGCTGCATATTTGGATTAAGACAAGTTAACCATAAGAGAACTGGAGAGTGATTCACCCTCCCTAGTTATACACATGGGCTATGCTATATCAGGATAAGTTTCAGATTTTGTTGTAGAAGGCATATTTTTCTTCTAATTATACTCTCACTGTACATAATGCACTATCTTGTCCAAATTAATTCCAAATATAGTAAGCAATATTCTCCTTAACATGTCCTTGAGGAAGCTAGTAGACCTGTAATTAAATATTTTACCTGAAATGTCAATATTCAACTCTTCTTTTTTTAATTTCAATTCATCATTGTTAAAACAAACAGTCACTTACTTTAATTCAAGTACTATATGCCCATACCATTTGATAACATTTCCTTCATAAAACAGTAATAAGATTTTTTGAGACAATCTGATTTTAAATCATCGTACCAGTTAACACTCTGGTCTAGAGCATCTCCAAAATGAGGGATGAATTCCTAAAAGTAACATTTCTAGGTAATAATAATTTTTAATTTAATGAAAAGGTTTCTCCAGATTTAAGAACCTGTTATTACTATTACACTGGTTATGACACTAACATTTAGGGAGAAAGATTTCACAGACATTACTACTAATGTATTGCTTTAGTGTTTCATGCACCTGCAAGAATTCTGCTATCACAAGCTGTTTCCATTTAAGGCTGAGGGCAAGCCCACATGAAACACAGAGCAGGATTAGCCCCGTTCCCCCCTTCCTCCCAGGGGAGGATAAAAAGGGGAATAAGGACAAAGAAAAATGCCTCACCCAAGACTGGAAGTTAAGACATTAACAAAACTAATGAGTAACAGGAGAAAAACAGAAAAGGAATATTAGGGTAAGAAGGATACAGAACTCTATACAGAACATGCTCTTGCTTTCGGATGGCAATGGCTAGCAGGGTGCACATGAAGTAAGGCCCAGCCCTGCTGAGATCACAGAAGATTGGAAGGGAGATCAGAACATCATCTAGTCCAATCTCCCTGCCACAGCAGGATCCCCTAGATCAGGTCACACAGGAATATGTACAGGTAGGTTTTGAATCTCTCCAGAGAAGAAGACTCCACAACCTCCTTAAGGAGCCTGTTCCAGGGCTCTGTCACCCTCACTGTGAAAAAGCTTTTCCTTATGTGTACCTGAAACCTCCTATGCTCCAGCTTGTACCCCTTTTCCTATCCATAGATGTCATTGATCATCACTGGATGTCACAGATACCGTCGCCGCAGCAGAGCCTGGGAAAGAAGATCCCCCCAAGCTCCCTGTCTCCTTGCTATATGGAGTGTGGCAGGGAAGGTGAGGGAGTAACAGCTTCTCTCTAACTCCTCAAGGTCCCAGGGTTACCAGCTGTTCCTCCCATTCTATTAATCCTTAAACTACAACACGGGTTCTTCAAGGAATTTCAACAGAAATAGCCTATCTTGTTTTGAAATACAAGAATGACTCCAAATCCAAAGGATATTTTACACAAAGCACATGGCAAACAAAGAGGGACAGGATAGTGATTACTTTGAGATACTTGAGTATCTCAAAGTGCTAATGAGGCCCAAACCAAGAACATTTCATAATTTATCCTCTGGCAGCAAGCAGTCTTCCACATATATTAAACTAATGCTGTTATTAAACACACTGGGATGTTCAGTGATCTATATCCAGAAACTACTGTTGAACAGAATTACAGTATCACAGCATCACAGTGTTTTTGGTGCAAGTTGGAAGGGACATCTGGAGAGTATCTTGTCCAACCCCCCCTCTCCAGCAGGGCCATCCAGAGCAGGGTGTCCAGGATTGTGTCCAACCAGGTTTGGAATCTCTCCAGAGAAGGAGGCTCCACAGCCGTCCTGTGCTGCCTGTTTCAGGGCTCTGGCATCCTCAAGAACCCAAATATTTTAAAGGTAAATATTTTCCAATAATTCATACAAATGTAATACTCTAAAAAAAAATGAAAATAGTCCGATTCCATCTTTGTAACCATTAGCAAACACTGACATGGGTTCCAGGACTGAGGTGCCACCTGCTTTCAGACAGTTAACAGCTGTACTGAGCAATGAGCAAACCAGACACAGACACCAATACTCTTGGATAAAATAGATGGGTCAAGGAGAGGCTGCGTGTTCATACAGCACTCAAACTCTGTGCACTTAAATACACCTAGTTTTAAAAGAATAACAACTCCAGACAGTGGAGTGCTTTCAAAGAAGGGTTTCAGATAGGTTCTGTCTGGGACTTGAAAATTGGAAACAATTAGATCATGGACAAGCCTACATTAGAAAGGACCCCAGAGATCTTTTGCTGAATTGATCTCAACTTTTGACTGAAAGCAGGGCCTTCAATTATGTTTTATGAGTCACTGTCAAGTCAAGTCTTAAATATTCCCAGGAAGGGAGATACCATCATTTCTCTGGACAATACATTCCAGTGCTTAATAGCTCTTAAGGTGAAGGGGTTTTTTTTCTTACATATAGACAAGGTCCCCTGAAGCTGATTCTGTCTGTTGCCTCTTGTTCTGTCATTGTGGAGAGCATCTCCAATTTCCCTACATCTTTTAGCTATTGAAGACTATTATCATATCCCCTCTATTTAGTTCACTAAAGTTTAAGATAATGTGTTCCACTAACTCCTTCAAAGATTTTGTAACTGCTGGAGAGATCAAAAGAAAAATATTCACCACACAAAAAAAGATCTAGTGCTGTTCTGAAAAGCAGTTCAAATCCTCTGAGGATCTTCTAAATAAGGAAAACAAAGTCTTATGGAATTAAATGCAGAATAAGTTATTAAATACAAGCTCTACACAGGTGACCTGCAGGCATTTCAGACATATCCACTCAGGCACTTCAAGAAGCAGCATTTATGATGAAAGAAATAAGCCCTACAGGCCTGACTAGTTACATGTAAATGACCTTTTAAATTTTTTTCATTTCCATTGAAGATGTCAAAGTCTGTGTGAAATGAAGATATGAATGGTCATTTCTAAATTAGCCTAAAAAACTTCACAAAAAACATCCTATTCTCAGTTTTCATGGACATGATGCATAATTGTCATGACATTATAAAATCTATTTAGTATTAATACCTTCAGTTTTCACAGAATATGAATTCCATTGATTGTATCTCCCACTATAACAATTGCAAATAAATCAGCTTAAGTAATTGAAGAAAAGCCAGAGTTCCACTGACAACAATATGTTACAAGTTAATGTTTTCATCAGCAAGGAACTACAAGGACTATTTGTCCTTTCATCTATGGAATAAGGCCTTTCATAATGATTAAGAGCCTCCACTTGGACTAGAACCTAGAAAGCATAAAAAACATAGATTAAGACTTCTTGAGGAACAAATAAACCTCCACCTGATTAAGACCAACCTTTATGAAAAGTTAAATGTCTTAAAATGACATTTAGAAGATATGGCTGTTAATTTTGCATCAGTTGTTTTCTAGGTCAGCACCTTCACTCATCTGATCCCGTTTTGCAGCCCTGTCACCCTGTCCCACTCCTTCTCTCCCTCCAGGACACACAGGACTGGCTTGTTTAGCAGCAGAATTGCAAAAAGGAGTGTAGGAGCACTCTTTGTGCTTTCACACAGCCCACACAAGCATTAGCTTAAAATACCACTGTAATGTATTTTTCAGTGTCACTTGCTGTTTATTCTGCTTAATGATCCTTTTTACTTTTTTTTATGTGCACAGATTTTCAATACTGCTTTAGTAATGGATGATGATGAGAATACGCTGCTTAGTGGCCACAATTATTAAGCTAATAAATAATGTACTGTATTGAAGCTATAACTGCCTTACAAACAGATTCAAAGGTATTAGTCCAGTAGTCATAATTTGGGCAGTAAAATACACTTAAATTCAAATTGTTACACAGCTCCTCCAACATACAAATTGTACAAGAAAACTACAAAATCTCACTCACTTTCACAAACTACTATATAATGAAATGCAGCTAAGCTATAGTTACAGTTGATCAACTAAAATGCACAGAAATAACAAAGAATCAACTCCAGAACTCATTGTGGGCATTCGGAACCTAAAATCATCATACCCTCAGCCTAACACACTTGACATGGCTTATTACCATCTACACGTATCATGGGAAAAGCCAAGTCCTTAATAAATGTTATGGTTAATCCCACAATATACTCTTCCAATTAAAAATACAAAGTTGAATTATAAGTAAGAACATAAGGAAACATCCTACTACAGACACGGCTCCTGACAGCATTATTACCACTGAAGGTACTTGTTTCTGAAGTCACCTTCAGGTGAGGTTGCACCATGGGCCTCACCACTTCAAATGAATAGAGCCATTGGCAAGCCAGCACCTGGTGTTGCTCCAGGTTAACACCACTGGGAATACAGCTGGAGTTTTGTTTCCTTTCCAGATCCAGCAATTCAGGAGTGCAGAGATGAAATTGAACCTACTGATGGGATCATGTCCAGCCCTTGTTTGTTCCACTTAATAATGGCACAAGGGAACACCCTAATCCTTTGCTGTTCGATGTCTCCACAGAAGAGGAAAAATCCATAAAACATGGCATTTTCTTATCACTCCTATCCCAATGTAGAAAATAAGGTGCAATTTCCCTAAAAGCTTTAAGGTGGGTTACTGGTTTGAAACATGCAGTAAACAGAATGACACAAGGCTACTACTGATCACTTCTACAGAGCAGTGTCTCCCATCTCCATTGGATTTCAGCTGACTGTACCAGATGGTTGGTCTCGTATAGACATGAGTTCCCCAGAGATCAGAAGTTGCTGGGGACAAAATAACTGCTTGGACTGGAGTGAAATTGCTCTGCAGCGAAAGCTCTGCAGCACACCACCTGCATAAGACATCACGATTTTTGTCTCACAACATGTCACTGCATCCCACAGAATGATTGATGTTGCTGTGCAAAAATACGTTCTCTCACACATGTCACAGACATCCCTCCCTGACTAGAATGTGCAAGCAGACTGAGACAAGGTCAGAAGAAAAGCCACAAATTTCAGTATTTGACCAACTCCGATACTCATTTTCATTTCTATTATCTTGACTATTATTGTGCAAAAATCCACTTGTTGATTAATGGGAAATGATGCCTGGTAATAATCTTGCAGCAAGAGCAGGATGAGCTTTTATGTGGTGATAGCCAAGCTGGTTTCAGCAACAGGTCTGGAGAAGACATCTGGAAATATCCAGCTATTTCTCTGTCCTTGTTGGAAAATGAACCCTTGGACAATCTTGGGTGACAGGGTCATAAATACATCCAGCATAAGAACAAGTTCAGAATTAAATAATGTTTAGATGATCTGTAGGAATGAGGCATTGCTGGGGTATAGTGTGTTTGCAGCAATATTTAGTGATGAATTTCAGCCAGGTGCTGCAATGTAAAGAGCTTTTTAAAGATTTCAGCTTTTTTTTTTTTCTTTACTGTCTGGTAACAAAATGATTTCCCACATCTTTAAAATTTTGTGTTTCCATGAAGATCTAGAGTTTCAGTATTACTAAGCACAAAAGTTGTGTGTTGACCATACCTCTGAGATCTTCCTAGATCATTTCTTACAATGAGCTCCCAGATGTTTCTGAGGTCTCAAAATCCAGGTTTTACTAAACACAGGATATGAAAGCTTAACTAACAAATTGTAACAAATAGTGCACATTCCCCAAACACTTCCAAGTGGCTTCACACCTCAACCTCTGCAACACTCAGCAAATAGGTTTATGTGTCTCCCAACTCCTCCCCACATTTGGTTCATTTTAAATCCATATTTTCAGTTTGAATCCAGAGGAGGACCTCCAGGAGGTATTTCAGACTGGATACAGAAATGAAGGGCACTGGTGGTGGTTAGCTGTTCATGTACACAAACAGCCAATTCATGGGTATACAACTGCACCACTACCATTTAACATAATCCATGCTTTAAATATAATAATAATTAAAAAAAAAAAAAAAGTTATAGAGAATTTACAATAATGTAAGCTTAAAAGCCTCAGAAATTTGAAGCAAATAATATGATCTGAGTTTCTGATTCTGGATGCTGACACTGTACCTCCTTTTAAGGCTGTGGGCAAGCCCACATGAAACACAGAACAGGATTAGCCCCCTTCTCCCCTTCCTCCCAGATGATACTCCTTGTAACTCAGATTTTGAGCAAAGTCTACATCTGTGAGATTCCTCAATTCCAGGGAGCTGAAGAACAAAGCAGCAAGGTAGGAACAAAGCCTACACCAGTAGAGATTTCAAGTTAGATGAGGGCTATTAAAGTATGCATTTAATTGCCCATAGAAAAACCTCCAATAAGGGCTCAAGGCCAGACTTTTGCCACAGTCTCTCTTACTCTGCAGTCAGGGTTAGAACCTGCTTAACCGAAAAAGGAAGAATAAAAGCAAACCATGACTGTGCAACATAGAGACTGTTGTGTCCTTCCTTACACAACTTCAGTGCATGGAATCTGTTATGGCCAAGACTCTAAGTGAGAAAATTGTATAAAATCCCAAGCACTTGTATCCTTTGAGCCAGTATTGTCAACAGAAGAAGAAATCTTATAGTCTCACTTGTAACTAGCACAGGTATTTGTAGTGCAGAATATCAGTGACCTGGTTAAAACTAAACTGCTTAAAGAAAAAAGAAAAAAAAAAACCAAACCAAACAACAAAACCAAACCCCAGTTGGTTTTAAGTCCCATCAGTTCCCCAATCTGCGCTGATCTGCAGCCACACAAACACCTACACTGACAAAAACCTTCTCCCTCCAACAGCAGCACTGGCTGGAAGTGTAAATGGAACTTCAGACCTTCTGGTATTTGCAGATTTCTTTACCCAAGTTAGCAAAGCAAAAGTCAGGCTGAAAAACAGATTAGAGGCCAAGCTCAAGATCAGTACAAGACATAAGTTAACTTGACATAAACTTTCAGATAAGCTCTTTATAGATTCACAAAATTTTGTCCTAGATCTCAAGCTGTCAGTCTCAAAACCAACTGTGCTATTGGAAACAAACTGACTTAAAAGTCAGCAACAGATACAAGAGACAAACTTTAGATTTAGCCTAAAATCCATGAAAGCCAGTTAAGGGACACAGTAAGTGCACAGATGTAGGAGAGGTGGGACTTAGGTTAAAAGGGCTTTAGGTTCCATGGAGGCCCCAAGGAGAAGTTTGGAGCTGGTCAGCTAGAGATGGAGATGGACAACTCCTCAATGCTCAAGGAATCTTGTTCCTCAGGTTCTCCTAAGACACAAATATTCAAGCAAAAATGCTCCAGATATCTTGTTGCCCCTCAAGAGCTTATTATGTTACCTTGATTTTAAATGTCAGCTAACAGCATGATCACTCCCTTCTGAAACAATCTATTCATTTTCAATGAGGATTTCCCTTTTTTACTTAATGATTAGAGCAACTACATTCCAGGTCCTAAATCTAGGAATTGTACTGGGCATGGCTGACACAGGAAACAACTGGTCCACTGCAACGGTGTGAGACATCTGGAGAAAATTCAGAGTTGGGGGAAACATCATCACAGTCACCTTGCACAAGCCAGGTGACAGGCCGATCAGCTGCTCAGCAAGAAGTGACCAACACTCACCTTAGGGGAGACCATGAGGACAAATACTCACCTCAAAGGACTGTGTAGACAAAAGACCCCCTGCCCTTTCCCTTCCTGGCCACACTGTGGCTGCACTTTGACATCCTACCAGCCAAACGCTCTGAGCCCAGAACTGGTGGTTCTGCCAGAAGAGATGTGGACATTGTGGTGGCATGGCCAGACATATCCTGGGTGATGCCAACATGAGCTGCTGGGGAAGTTGGTGCCATTTCTCAGCCCACTAGGCCACCGCAGAATGCCTAATTCTTCTTGTGACAGCTCCACGGAAGGGAAGGTGTTCTGTGTCCTTGTGTCCCCACGTCTGATTCAGTGTCATGGGGTGCTGGAGCTCAGCCCACAGCAGCCCCATATGGGCCTTCCCTGTGTCCCCACCACAGCAAGGACACCCAAGAAGGAGAAACAGACCAGGGACATCTCTTCTGTGGTCTTGGTTCTGCTTTTGTCCCCAATGCTGGCACCCCAATGAAAAGGGAAGAGAAACTGCAGGGGGAGGGGAGAGCAGCAGGGGACATCTGGGGAGGAGCAGTAGGATGGGATGCTGTGGGGGTGAGGCTAGCTCTGGTCACTCATTTCACCCTTCAGCACTGGACAATGGGGACAGAGTAGTGGGATGACCCCCACCATTCCTATTCCAGTGACCGGGGGCATTTGGGGACAGGGGCAGGGTTGCCCACCAAGGATGGTGGGAAGAAGAAGGGAGTTTCAGTCTGCAGCCCAGTTCAGGTCCTCTACAGGAGAATTGAAGCTCTCCAGCACTGTGGTCTGCAGGGAAGCAGAGAGGCAGCTCACAGACCCCACGGTATGGGTGGAGCTCCATGAAAATGAGGAGCCTTCTCAATCACCACAGACCCCTGGAATGGGCCTTGGGGTGAGGGGGCCATAGTTCCATCCCCATCCCACCCTGGGGATCTTACCTGGCCAAGTGCCACTTCTCAAGGTGTCCCGTGTTAGTGGGAAGCAGACAGGCCCATCAGTCCATATCTCACTTGGGGACCATGACATTACAGCTGCTGCATCCACTTACTGCACCCTGGGAGAAGCTCCTGCAGGAGACATTTCCTTCAGCACTGACTGTACACACCCATGCCTCTACAGCTGTAGGCCAGGCTGGCTTTGTCACCACCTCCCCAGGGAGCCCATCCACCAGATTCAGGGCAGCAGTTCCTAGAGGTCAGGGAATATCACCAGCTAGTGCTACTCTTGCACTCCACATAAATCCATGGCTAAAGTCTTCACATTCAACCCTGACCCAGCTCTGCTCTTCCTGGTTTGCCACATTATCAGCTGAAACCTGTGATCCATCAGCATGACGTAAATGCAGGTTAACAAGGATGTCTGGGGCTAGCACACATCCTGGGGACATGGGGAGCTCAGACATGTGGCTAGGCTATGGGAAAAAGATTTGTCTCCACTGCAGTTCAGACAGCCCTGATGGGGTAAGCTGGCCTGGTTAAATGGGCAGCACAAAGTGAGGAAATATTTCTGAGCTACACGAGGGCCAGGCATGAGTGGCAGAAAGGGATATTCCTGTCAGGTTCAGTGAGTGCAGCCCATACTCAGGATGCTCCAGAGAGCCCACACCAAGGGGGAACCTTGGGGCCCTCCCCAAAACCTCAGTGACAGCCTCATTGGCTGCCAGGGCCTTTAGGACCAGAGGAGCTGCCCAGGCAGAAACACCATGCTAAGAAGTGCGTGGCCACCTCTCTCAGCACCTTCCTCCCACCGCTGCATCCACTGCTGCATGCTCAGGGCCTTGATACTGGCACCATGCAGCTCCCTCACCTCTGCCTCCGCCTCCTTCTCCTCTACCTTCCCCTGCTCCTTGGGACACAGGCAGACCTAGAGGGTAAGTGGGAGCCCTGGCTCATCTACACTTTCTCCTGTGGGACCCCATGGATAAGGGGCTTTCTCCTCCCCAGCCACCTTCAGCACTTGCCTCCTCACCTCTCCCTGTGCCCTGGCTCCACACCTCGACCTCGGCAGGGATGTAGCCACCCCAGCAGCCATGTAGCCACCCCAGATAGGGGCAGGGGGTGGGAGCTGGGGCTGCCTAGGATGCAGTGAATTTATGTGAGGACAACAAGTCCCTGTAACCTAGAGCTCTTTCCTTCAGACCCTCAACTTTAACTAGCCCTATTCTGCCATGCCCATCTTTCAGTCAAGCCCTGTCTCATGTAGGGACTCTCACTATCCGGCTGCTCCAGACCTCCACCTTCGAAAATACCTCCTTTGTGGATACAGAGGGGCTGGGCCTGTTGGAAGATATTGAGCTTGGTTGTCTTGATAAGCACACCTGGAACATCCACTTCTACAAGCCCTGGGTGCGCCCATCCCTGCCCCGTGGTGATTGGGACACCATTGAGAAAATGCTCAAGATCTATTTGCAGCACTTTACCCATTTGATCAACGAAGGAGCCGTGCAGAGGGATGTGCCCTGTGAGTACACAGTTTTCTCTATGTCTCTTCTCTGAATAGCATCTGGGAAGCAGAAAAGGACCTGGCAGTGCTGGTGCTGCACAGCAGATGCTCACCATGTCCACAGGAGGGCAGTGCGAGTCCCTCACACAACCTCTCTCTCTCCTTTGTGCATCCAGACCCTTTTGTGGCCCAATGTGTGGCAGGCTGTGAGCTCTACCCCAACGGTACCTCCCGGGCCTTTGCTTATGTTGGTTACAATGGTGAGGACTTCCTCAGCTTTGACACAGATAATGTCACCTGGCTCCTCTCCCAGGACACCAGCTTGTCACGGTATGTCCAGGCTGTTCTCCAAAATTACACAGCCTTCAGCGAGCTGGTGGAAGTCATCTTCAACGACACCTGTGTTGGTGACATGGAGATGATAGTGCAAAATGGGAAGGCAGCGCTAGAAAGACAAGGTGAGACAACCTTAATACTAACAGAGCCACCCCAAACCCCACACATGCTGGGGCCAACTGGTGCCTCACTGGGGCTCCTCCCATTCCTTTTATCTCACCCCCCCCAGAGAGACCCGTGGCCACGGTCTTTGCCCGCACACCCAGCCCAACCCAGCTCCTGCTGGTTTGCCGCGTCACCGGCTTCTACCCACGGCACATCAGTGTGGCCTGGCTGCGGGATGGTCAGGAGGTGCCAGCAGGACCAGCGCTCAACACCAGCGCCATCCTGCCCAACGCTGACCTCACCTACCAGCTCCGCAGCATCTTGGCCGTGGCCCCTCATGACGGGCACAGCTACGCCTGTCGCGTGCGCCACCGCAGCCTGGGCACCCGTAGCCTCCTCATCCCATGGGGTAGGTGCCACCAGTGGGGACAGAGATGGCACTCTTGAGCTGTCCTGACCCATGGGACAGAGCAAAGCTGGGAAAGCTCATGGCAGCCTCTGCTCGTGTTTCTCAGGGAACTCGGAGGTGGTGCTGATTGCAGGGCTTGGGACTGGGCTGCTGGCAGCCATGGCCGTGGCTGCCTTCACAGCACTTTGGGTGTGGAGACGCAGGTGAGGCCCCTTCTGCCCTGTGGAGCAACAGTGGGAGAGGAGAGGCAGAAAAGCCCCAGGAGATCTCTGCACTTAGCGGCGAAGCTCCTGCTCTGGCCCTGCCTGCTGCTGCCTGCACCCCAACAGTGTCTCTTCCATGGACCCCCTGTGACCTGTACCCTTCTCATTTCAGAAAGCACCAGCAGATGGAGGAATCAGAGTCCAGGAATTCCATCCTGAGCAAAGAAGCTTAGCCCAGCAGGAGGCCAGCAACCCCCATTTCCTTCCACCACCCTCACAGGACAGAAACTCACCCTTTTCCTGTTTTGACAAAGTTCTGGGCACTGCTGAATGCCAGCTGAATTTGACTCAGAGACACGGGGGGGAAAGCCTGGGGGGGGCTCCTGACCCACTTCAGTTTGCTAGGCAGATAGAGGCGCAAGCCTGAGACCTCCTCACACGTTACACACCATCGTCTCTTACTTCATGGCGCGGCACCCACTGAAGCTCTTTAGCCTCCCTTTCTCCAGTTCTGGTACAATAACAGGTTCATCAGTAGTGGTGAGCTGTACCCTTCTGCTCTCGCTTTCTAGCATGGTTTCCTAAAAGCTGCCTTTATTCCCCAAAGTCCACAAATATTTGTGCTGAGACCGAGCTGATGCACGCTGATTAACAGATCCTGGCCACAAATGGTTCTACCAAGTGCTGAGAACACTGAAACTCTGATGTATTCTGTGGGATCTGCAGATGTGTATAAAACAAAATTAAAGCGTTAATGTTTTTGCTAAGGACGTGTGCCTTTTTTCAGTGTTCCTGTTTTTTACTAGCTGCACGTGGAAGCTGGAGCTCCAATGAATTCTTGGTGCTCGTTGTAGGAAACACCAATGTGAGAAAACAAGAAATTGAAAGCAAGTTTTTGCATATGAAGATGCATTCTTACATGTTTCCTGGAAATTAGCAGCTGTGCACAAGGGGGTAACATGTCCCCAGACCTCCCAGTTCAGGAGAATAAGGAAGATAACCTCCCATTGAAGACAGTGGGGTTCAGACAGGCATTGGAAGGAACTGAATTCATGCTCCCTATCAACCACACATTTGAACGTGTGACTGCAGTAGATCTGCTTTCACAGAAATCTTCCTGACAAAGTTTCATGGGATATGACTCTGGCAGCTGTGTGTGAGCCAGCTACCAAATGAGGCAGAAGGACTTTTGTGTGAACAAAAGACCCCCTGCCCTTTCCCTTCCTGGCCACACTGTTGTTGCACTTTGCCGTCCTACCAGCCAAACGTTTCGAAGAGCCCAGAACTGGTGGCCCTTCCAGAAGGGATGTGGACACCATGGCCAGACATACCCTGGGTGATGCCAACATGAGCTGCTGGGGAAGTTGGTGCCATTTCTCAGCCCACTAGGCCACCGCAGAATCCCTAATTCTCCTTGGGACAGCTCCACGGAAGGGAAGGTGTTCTGTGTCCTTGTGTCCCCATGTCTGATTCAGTGTCATGGGGTGCTGGAGCTCAGCCCACAGCAGCCCCATATGGGCCTTCCCTGTGTCCCCACCACAGCAAGGACACCCAAGAAGGAGAAACAGACCAGGGACATCTCTTCTGTGGTCTTGGTTCTGCTTTTGTCCCCAATGCTGGCACCCCAATGAAAAGGGAAGAGAAACTGCAGGGGGAGGGGAGAGCAGCAGGGGACATCTGGGGAGGAGCAGTAGGATGGGATGCTGTGGGGGTGAGGCTAGCTCTGGTCACTCATTTGACCCTTCAGTAGTTCGACAGAGTAGGGGGATGGCCCCACCATTCCTGTTCCAGTGACCAGGGGCACTTGGTGATAGGGCCAGGGTTCCAAACCACAGCTGGTGGGAAGAAGAAGGGAGTTTCAGTCTGCAGCCCAGCTCAGGTCCTCTACTGGGGGCATTTGCAGGAGAATTGGAGCTCCCCAGCACTGTGGTCTACAGTGATAGGATGGTCACAAACTGCTCTTCACCTCCTCCCCAAGAAATCCTGTCCAAAAGCCAATCATCACATCCATTAGAAATGATGCAACCCAGAAAATCAGGGATAGTGCTAAGGTACCATCAGTGTGAAGGAGGTGTCAATGTGATCTGGCCCAGGTCCTCAAATACTCCTAATGCTGTTTCCTGGGCCTCCCTTTTCCTGCCACCTTCTCCTGGCAGGCTCTCCCCAGCCCCAGGCTGTCACAGAATTTCATGATCAAGATCATATTTCACCTTTTTTCTCTCCCACATGTCTCTGGTTCCCAGCTTTGGACATCTGGGCCCCTCCCCATTACATCTGCACTGTTTCTATTGGTGGAGAGCCACCACAATTACTGCTGGGGTGGGTTAAAGCGTGGGACCCAATGCGTTCTTCCTCCTCCCACCGTCACTGCTGCTGCTGCTCAGCCTTGATGCATGCACCATGCAGCTCCCTCACTTCTTCTTCTTCCTCTTTCTCACACTTCTCGTCCCTGGGATGTGGGCAGACCCAGAGGGTAAGTGGGAGCCCTGGCTTACTCCAATTGGTCTCACCCCCCTGGCAGAGGACCCCACAGGTTCCTCAGGGGAACACAGCCAGGCCACTGTCCCCTACATGTGGGGGGGGGGGAGGGGGGGGAAGGATCCCCAGTATCCAAGGGGCACCCTGCACAAATGCATCACCTAAAGTCCCTGCCCACCCTCTCTGCTTCTTCTTCTGGTTTGAGGCTTCATGCCTCACCAGATCCAGCATGGAGGCTTGGGCACCAAAGCAGAAGCGAGGGCAGGGGTCTCCAGCCAGGCCTGGGGTTCCCCCAAAGGCCTCTTCCTCCTACAGGGAACCTGTGGATGCTGGGTGGAGGACTCAGCCTCACATGGTGCTGTGTGCCCCTTTCATTAGACCTTTGTTGAAAAGCTGCACCTGTGAGAGGGTGTTTTGGGCCCTGCTGTCACACAGAGCGTTTCACCACAACCCTGTGAGACCTCATGTTTCCGGAGGTTGGGGGCAACAGCAGACAGGGGAATGCAGGCTTGGTCTCTGGGCTGGGGTACTCTCCTATCTCTGTCAGGGTTTGGGCTAGTTGAGCCCCCAAACCTGGACAAAATGTCCTTTCCCCTTCTCCAGCATTCAGGTCCTCTGCACTGTGTGCAGGTCTCTGGTAGATATAGGACATAGAAAGGGTGCTTCTTCTGGGAAAAGCATCACCCCAGATGAGCACCAACGTGCCCCCACCATCTGCTCCCCATGGCTAGACAGCAGGTACTGGGCAGGAGGGAGGCAGAAGGGGATGAGGTACCTGAAATACTGTATGGGAGAGAAACATCTAATTGGAAGTAGAATAGAGAACCTAAAAGAGCAGCAGAGGCAGAGGAAGTTCAGGAAGGAAACAAGCTGAGAATCATAGAATGTTTTGGGTGGGAAGGGACCATTAGAGTCATCTAGTCCAACCCCGCTGTGGTGAGCAGGAACATCTGCAACTAGAGGTTGCTCAGAGCTCTGTCCAGCCTAACCTGGAATGTTTCCAGGGATGGGGCATTGTCCACCTCTCTGGGCATATCTTCCTTCTCTCTAGTTTCACAGATATTAGGGGTTGGAAGGGACCTAGAAGATCATCTAGTCCAACCCCCCTGCCTGAGCAGGATCACCTAGACCAAGTCACCCAGGAATGGATCCAGGCGGGGCTTAAGTGTCTCCAGAGATGGAGACTCCACAAACTCTGTAGTCTGAGTTCATTGTTTCTCCTCTGGCTACTCCCCCCCTCATCTCCTCTTACCTGCAACCTTTCTCATTCCCATCCTTTTTTTTTTTTTTTTTTTCAGCAGAGCCACAGGTCTTCGAGTGGTTTCAAACCAACCTCTTTACAAATGTCAGCTCTTCTGAGATGTTTGGGGTGGCTCTCATAGGGGACATGCCCCTCTTTTCACTGGATCCTACTGACTGGAGCATCCAATTCCACTGGCCCTGGGCCTACCAGGCCTCACTTGAGGGTGATATGAAGAACATCAAGTCCCACTACAAGATCTTTATGCGCAATATGGTCCGATATGTGCATGAAATGGCTGAGCACGCACAACAGAACTGTGAGTATGAGGCAACCCCAACTAGAGCCCCATCTGTTTCTGGTTGTGCCCTCCTCCTCACTGGGGTGGCATTTGTGGAGTCTCATGGGGTGTAACAGCTCCTGAAAGGGTCATGGGAAATGCCATGGCTGCTGGGACACATGGGTAGCAGGGGAGGGGAGGTGGTACACATAAAATACCCGTCAAGTGTTGTCCCTTCTGCCACCTGGCATTGAGGAGCCCCAGGGAGCTGCCACCAAACTTACCACAGGACCCTTCTAGAAAAAAAAAAAAGAAGGGAAAGAAAGTTGGGGGCAAATATTTTGGGCGACAACATTCCATTGAAATAATCAACCCATGCTAACTTGCCCTGGTTCCACTCTGGCCTTCCAATGGGACTATGGGCGGGCATGGTGTTCTCAGGCTTTCTGAAGCATGGTCCTCTGCCCTGTTTCCCATCACACCCCTTCATGTGCCTCCAGCCACATCCTGCCTCATGTCCCACACGCTCAAGGGACCTCTCCATGGCTCTGCACTTGGCAGACCCATTGTTGGTCCAGATCCGTGCGGGCTGTGAGCTGTACTCCAATGGGACAAGCTGGGGCTTCCTGTATGTTGGAGATGGTGGAAGAGACCTCATAGCTTTTGAAGTGGAGAAGCAGAAGTGGGAGTACTGGCAGCCATCTCCAGTAGCAGAGCTAGTCAGTAAGTCCCTCAACAACCAGAAGTCCATCAGCAGACTCGTGGCACACCTACTCTCCATCACCTGCAAGAGCTATATTCTCACCTTGTGGAGGTATGGGAAGGCTGATCTTGAGCGACAAGGTGAGACCACCCTGACCTTGGCACAGCCACCCCAGAGCCCCCCACACAGCGGGGACAAATGGTGCCCCACTGGGGCTCCTCCCATTCCTTTGTTCCTGCTCTCCAGAGACACCCGTGGCCACGGTCTTTGCCCGCACACCCAGCCCAACCCAGCTCCTGCTGGTTTGTCACGTCACCGGCTTCTACCCACGGCCCATCAGTGTGGCCTGGCTGCGGGATGGTCAGGAGGTGCCAGCAGGACCAGCGCTCAACACCAGCACCATCCTGCCCAACGCTGACCTCACCTACCAGCTCCGCAGCATCTTGGCCATGGCCCCTCATGACGGGCACAGCTACGCCTGCCGCGTGCGCCACCGCAGCCTGGGCACCCGTAGCCTCCTCATCCCATGGGGTAGGTGCCACCTGAGGGGATGGGGTGTAGGGTGCAAGGTGCAGGTAGCAGCCACTGACCCATGAGCTCCCAGCTGGTGCTGCCTCACTCACATGGCCGCCCTCTTTCCTCCCTGTTCCAGAAAACCACAGCACAGGTCCAAGTGTAATCATCAGTATCACAGTGCTGCTCCTCATGGCCACAGCCTCTGCTGGGGGGGTTTGGTGGTGGAAGCGTAGGTGAGATCTCCATCCCACCACATGCTCTCAGGGTTGCAGCAGCAGCTCTGCAAGGATGAAATCACAGCCGCAAGCATTGGTCATAGTGGCTTCTCCTTGGGCTCACAGTGGCTTCTCCTTGCAGGAAGGGTTACGACTCAGGAATTCAACATTTGAGACTCAGGAATTCAACATTTGAGGCCTGCCCAGCAATGAGCTCCTAGGACACAAGGTCTCCCTGTTCATCTCATGTCCCATCCTTGACCCATCAGCACTGATGGGGTTTTGCTCTGTAAAACCACCACATTAAACAGATACAAACTTCCCCAGCTGCACATGGCTCCTGTGGCTCTTCCCCTTCATGAGGTCTCCCCAGGAAACCCCTCTGCGCACTGCAGAGGCACCATATTGCAGCCAGGACCACCATCCCTTTTCCTGAACACTGACTGATCTCTCCTTTCTCCTCCAACCTTTCCTACATCTCAGCATCTCCAAGGGCAGTGTCTGTCCCTGTCAGAAGGGAAGTGACCACCTGGTTCCAGACCAGCATGGGGCTGCTGAGGGCAGTGGGGTGATGAAAGAGGCCATAAACCAGGAAGAGATGAAGGGATTTCAGCTGTTTTGATAGGGAGAGAAGATGAATCACAGAAACACAGAATGGGGGGTATGGAAGAAACCTCTGGAGATCATCTCATCCAACACCCCACCAAATTAGGGTCACCCAGAGCAGGGGGCCCAGGATTGTATTGTCCAGGAAGATTTGGAATCTTTCCAGAGGAGGAGACTCTACAACCTCTCTGAGCAGCCTGAGCCAGGCTCTGGCACCCTCACATCAGATATGTTTTTCTTACTGAAATCTCTGGGTTCCAGTTTGTACCTATTGGGCACCACTGACAAGAATCTGGCCCCATGGTCTTGGCCCCCCACCCTTAATGATAAGGACTGAGACGATCCCTGATCTGAATCTTCTCCAAAATAAACAGCCCCAAGTCTTTCAGCCCTTCCTTGGCACAGAGATGATGCTCCATTCCCCTTGTAGCATCTTTGTAGTCTCTGCTGTACTCTTTCAAGTAGTTCCCTGTATCTCTTGAACTAGGGGGCCCAGAACTCGACATAAAACTCCAGAGGTTGCCTCATTAGGGCAGAGTACTGAGGGATGAGAACATCCATCAGCCTGCTGCCCACACTCTTCTCTCACCAGGACTCCAAAGTGAGAGTTTTCAGACTCTGCAGAACTGCATTCCAGCAGGTCATCCCCTACTCTGTTCTTAACAAACCTTCTAGCCCCTTTTGCTGGCTCTGTCAACCTTCCCTGGGCACACTCAAAGACCTTCACATCCTTCTGCAACAGTGGGGCCCAGCACTGCACACAGTGTGGCTGCACCAACGCCCTCTCTTGAGCAGCTGGCCATGCTGTTCTTGATGCTCGCAGGATGCAGGTGGCCCTCCAGGTGCCAGTGCCCTACTACCCACCACCATCACCCCCAGTTCCTTCCTGTAGGGTCGATCTCCAGCCACCTCTCTCCCAGTTTGTGTCTGTCTCCAGCGCTACCCCGTCCCAGCTGCAGAACCCGGCGCTTGTTGAACTCGGCTCCTGTGACGATGTCTTTGTGCCTCGATCTGGCCCGATCCCTCCGCTCGGCCCGTGCTGAGCCGCGGGACACGCTCGAAGAGCCCGGGGCGTCCTGAGACCGTCAATCCTAGCTCCGGCCGTCAGAGGGCGCTGTGCGACGGCGCCACCACCCCGCCGGGCTGCGGCCGCTCTACCCCGCGCAGGCGCCGCTTCCTCCTCGGCCGGGTGGGGAGGACGGAGCGGCGAGGGCCGGGCGCTGCCCGGCGGGCGCTATGGCGCTGCCGGTGCTGTCGAGCTCGGCGGTGAAGTTCCGGCGGGTGCTGGCGCAGTTCCCTCAGGAGCTCAGCCTGGCTTTCGCTTATGGGTCCGGGGTCTTCCGGCAGGCGGGAGCTCCGTCCGGGCACGGCGAGGTGAGCGCGGCGGCCTCATCCGGCCCGGCCCGGCCATCCCGAGCCGCCTCGGTGTGTGTCGGAGGCAGGCGGGAGTGCGGCCTCGGGCCTTCTGCGCGTCGGTGAGCGTCTTGGAGGCAACGCGGTGCCTTTTCCGGAGCTGCAGGCTCGGCCTCGGCACGAAAAGGGGCAAACCTCAAATGACAGAGGGCCGGGGTCCCCGACGGCCGCGTTGTAGCGGTGAGCGGGGCGGGTGCCGCCGAGGCCTCCCGACCGCTGGCTCTGGGTCAGGGCGTTAAAAATGGAACCGTGGGGTGTCCGGGGCCTGTGTGTTGGGCACCCCGGGAGGATGACCGAAGGAAAAATTGTTGCCACATTGGAGTGCCTTTCTTGGTGCTTTCTCGGTGTTCAGGGTAAAGCTGTGTGGAAATAGTGATTTTATATATCGATTTTTTTATGTGTGTATATGTTTTCCACTTTCAAAAAAATGTGTTACTAGGTAATATTACTTATTAGACAGGGAACTACTGGAGAAAATCCAGAAACAGAGCATGATGTTGATTTCAGAGCTTTAACATCACCTCATCCTCACAAAAGAATGGTAAAAAAAGGTAGCTAACAGGGAGAAGAGGCACAGCAGAGGGATCTGAATAGATTGTGGCACTGAGTGATCACCAGTGGCATGAAATTTAATTGGAACAAATGCCAGGTTCTGCACCTGAAACTGAGCAACACTGGACACAAATATAAACTATATAAACATATATAAATAAATATCTTCTTAGCAGTATTAAGTAATTAGCTAAGATGCAGGCCAGAATTAGTGAGCCACAGAGAGGTAGACCTAATGAATTTGAAGTGATGTCACCCCAAATACTGGTTTGCTGTAGGTCTGAGCTGTCAGCTCATCTCGGTACAGGGAGTGCTTGGACTGCTTTCTTCAGAAGAGTCAGGCATGTATGCTACAAATCTTTGGAGTTTGAGTGGTTTTGTTGACAAGCAAGGGAATGCACAAGAAGTGCAGTTTCTTGCTACTGGCTCTCAGCTGACTTTATCTGTCTGTATCTCCCAATTCATGCCCTTGTGTTCCAGTAAAAGTCCTGTTCATCGGCAGTTCAGTCTGTTGTGCTGAGCTGTGAACCAGGACGATGGAGATGCATCCCATGTTCTGCTGTTCCAGTGGGTTGGAGGTTGGTCCCTTAACTAGGAAGACAGGAAAATCTTTGACCATCTCACTAGACTGGCTAAAAAAAAAAAATAAAACTTCTTAGAGCCTTTTAATTGTGGCTGAAATTAGTGCTTCTGGGGGGTTGTTTGTTTGTTTGTTTTTGTGGGTTTTCTTGTGTTTTTGTTTGGGTTTTTTTTTTTTGCTTGTGAAAATTATAAGCTGGTGATTTGAACCTGTGTATATTTTACATTAATATGATGAGCACTGACTGCTTCCTCACATATAAACACCAATGCTTTTCTTATTATCTATAGAACAATATGTTGGACTTCGTGTTTGCTGTTGATGACTCCGTGACCTGGCATATGATGAACTTGTTAAAGAACAGGAGTCATTATTCCTTCTTAAAAGTTTTTGGGCCAAAACAGATCAGTAGTATACAGAGCTACGGAGCAGGGATCTACTATAATACTTTAGTACCATGTAATGGTAGGGTAAGTACAAGCAGTTGGAGTAAATGAAGTCAAGTGTGTGTGTGTGAAGCATTCGAATGATTAGCTTAAAGCAGATTTCTGTGCAGTGAGCAAATCTTGTATATTGTAACTGGTGCTTAACCAGTGGTATCTTAATATTTATATGTCTAAACTGTTTCACAAATGGCCTATTAATTAAAGAACAACCAGAGCAGCTGCTCTCATGCTTTAAAAGTGGGAACAATGTTTGGCATTTACAGCTAAAGCACTTCAGAAACTGAATTTATATGCCTCACTGCTTGCTGACTGACAGTTTTGGTGCTTGGAAAGTGTGTGATGGGGATAAAAGGCCCTGATTTCATCACTTGACTATGTAGTTAAGGCCAAGTGGATTCTGAGTGTTTGGACATAAAATGGAAAAATTTAACATAGTGAGCTGGAATCGACATCTTTGTGATTTAATGGTTGACTTCCTGACCTGTGAAGCTTGGGTATAATGACTAATTCTAGGTAAGCAGCACTTGTCCAGCACATGCTGCTCCTGTGTTGGTGTTGGAAGGCCGTGCTTGGTGAGGAGGGGTGGGGATGGGAGTCAGGGGAGGGGACTGATGGTCTGAGATAACTGCTGCCATGTGACAGGAAACTGTATGTAGGGAAAGTGAGCTCCTTCTACCAAAGGGAAGTTCCTTAGAGCAGGCATGGTTGCATTAATGTCGGGTACATGTCAGAATTCTACAGAGAAAGTTGGAGAGGCAGATAAAGTCGTGTATTATGTCCTTGCTAGTTCATTTAAAGGCATCTGTATGAGTCAAGAGTTTGGGGTTTTAAGCCGTGTTCACTTTATGCAAAAAGGGATTTTGGATTTTATTTTAAGGACCAATGAACTTTGCTATGAAATTCTGTTCTGCATCCAGATTTTATAGGAGGTTTGTGTTCTTTAGAATTAAAGGCGGTTATAGTAAGTAGTGAAAATGGTGCAGAAATACGGGTTTTCAAAAGCCTTTATTTTGCTTATTTCCAGATGATAAAGTATGGTGTAATTAGCACTGATACCTTGATTGATGATTTACTTCACTGGAAAACCCTCTATGTCGCTGGACGCCTACAAAAACCGGTAACTGTTGGTCTGTTCACTTCTCTGTCTTGATGGGAGAGAAACAACAGGGATGGAAAACGATCCGTTGTAGTTTTAACTGTTAAGGGTCTATGTGTCCCTACTGAACAAATGACCTGCCCTGATCTAGGAGTCTGGTTCTAGAGGGCTGATCTCTCTGAAAGGAAGGGATATTCCATGTTGTGTGGCGAATATGCAGTGTTGTGTGGAGAAACAACTAAAGGTAAGTATATTAATCAGTTTTCTGCCTCTAGTAAAATTTGAATAACTGGACTAGAATTCAAAGGCTCTTTGATTTTAAATGCAATATTAACCTTTTAGTCAAAATGCAGGAGTTACCAAAATTTAACACAGTTAAATACAGAAATCTCTAAAGATGAAAGCTACTTTTCTTTGCAGTGACTGTCAATATCATTGTGTTAAAGTGTCTGTAACTGACTGAACCATGTGTTAGGTGTATTGGTTTTTCTTCTTCATGTTTGTATCATAAACATTGTGTTGTCTTTTCTCTGAGTGCCTGACTTAGAGTGGTTTCAGCAGGTGGCAGCAAGTTAAAATGTCTCAAGAGGAGAGGGAAGGAGAGGAGAAGCCTGTTCACATTTTGGAACAGAAGAAAAAGATGCTTTTAACTTTTTGGGGTGAAAGTTTGACTAGATCTTCTCAGCACTGCTGGCTGAGACTAGTCTGTCTCCAGAAGCATGTTCCAGTGTGATACAGGTTTTATGTTACCAAATGTTATGCTGTATGTTTAACAAAAATTCAGTATTTATATCGGTGTAAGAAGCTCTTTACTTTTGTCCTGGAGAAACTCTGAAAAGAAGCAAGTGTTAAGTTGAAATGAGGTGAGAGAGGAATATGAATAATGTGTAGAAATATCTTGTATTCTTCAGAGGTTTTGGGGAAGTTCAGAGATCTTTTATAGTATACATTCCTGTGAAGGAGTGAGAGAGCACATACTCGTTACAGAATTTTTCCATTGTCCAAATTGGTAAGAACATTCTCTTTTTAAAGAGAATGGAAAATTCCTTTTACAGTGACATTCAGCAGCGTGTGGATGTAACTAAATGGCAAACTGGAGCAGTGCTTTTGACACCTACCATTCTAGAATGAAACTTTGTGTATGTTGTTGTATTACCTTTGTTTACACACACCCCCAGTTTCTTGTATATGAATTTCCTCCCAGTGAAGATGGCACATTTCCTGCTTTACACTGTTGTGATGACTGAGGGCCATGCTTATTTATAAAACTGAAAACATCCCTCATTTAAAATACGTAATCATGGTAAAGTCTCTACTGTTATTTAACTGAAATCTCTGTATACTGTCACACCAGAATAAATTGTGATCTTCCAGATATACCCCATGAATCATCCTTATCCGTGTCATGCCTGGCTGATAGCTCTCACGCTCCATCTTTCTGGAGCATTTCAAGCTGTCTGAACTACTTAAAATTTGTTCATAAACAGTGTCACTACTGCAGTGTTTCAATTTGGAAGCTGAGCATAATATTTCCCTTTGAAAACAACCTGGTTTGTGTTTGGGAGTGTTTCCACACTGGTTTGAGGACCATTTCTAGCTCTGTCTTCAGCAGTGCTTTCCTGACCCTGCTTTTTCAGGTGAAGATACTGACACAGAGCGAGAACAGCAGGCTGCAGGCAGCTCTGGTGAGCAACCTGAAGAGTGCAGTCACTGCTGCCTTCCTCATGCTGCCAGAGAGCTTCTCTGAAGAAGACCTTTACCTGCAGATCGCAGGACTCTCCTACTCTGGTTAGTACACAGAATCTACAGTCAGTGAGGAAAAAAGCTGGAGCTGTTGTACCAGAGGAGAAGTCTAATGGATGCTAAGTTGATTGCTCCTTTGCTTTCGACCTACATGCTCACGTGCTGCAACAACTCTGTTTTAATGCTGTGTTACGTAACAGCTTGGAAAGACTGATTGTGCTTATTCATAAAAAAGTGTAGGTGTGTAGGTGTAAGCCTGTAGCTCATGGTGTTCCCCAGGAGTCAGGACTGGGTCCAGTCTTGTTCAACACATTCATCAGTGATCTGGATGAAGGGACAGAATGGACTCTCAGCCAGTCTGCACGTGGTACAGAACTGTGAGGAGTGGCTGAGATACCAGAGCTGTGCTGCCATCCAGTTTGACCTGGACAGGCTGGAGAAAATCAATTAGCCAGAAACTTGGGATATCTGTTACCCATGCTGTAAAATATTGAATTTGGCTCCACTGTGTGAACAGAGCTAAAGCAACAAGACTTACGGTTGAAATGTTCAAGAAAAGGGCTGTCAGTTACTGTTTACATATACTTTATTTTGCTGCTGTTTTCTTAAGTCTTAAACTTTCCAGCAGGTTGTACCAGTAGACAGAATTGATTTTATGTGTTACTCTAATCAGTCTCCTTGGTGTCTGCTGAAAAGAGTTGTTCATGCTTTAATGTGGAAAATGTTTATCCTGTTGTGTGTTTTTTTTTTTAATGTATTTTTTTTGTGAGCAGTGAGTCAGTACTGTTTGAATGGGAAGTGTTTGTTTTGCAGCATGGCATGAACTGAAATAAACTAAGTCACACCAGCAAGTTGCCACCATGCAGCAACATTGATCCCCTGAATGTAAAAGTGAGAAAATGATGTATGATTGCAGAGAACAGAATTGTGTTACTGCTACTTTCAAGGCTGAATTTGACAGCTGGAATATTTTTGTTGTCCGAATGAAAACATGGATGTGTGGATTGATGACATTACAGCATATCAGAGGCCATGTAACAATTCTGAGTCTTATTTTCTGTTCTTGAAGGTATTTGAATAGTACTTTTTGACTGTTAGAAGGTGAACATTATTGTGGATTATATAGGCAGTAGTAGAATTGGAGAATAAAGTTTTAAGTGACAGTGTTGTACTATGCTGATTTGTTATGTTCTCCTTATTTGAGTTTTCCATTTTTTCTTAACAAATTAACTGTTTCTCATTTCTTGACAAGGTGATTTCAGAATGGTGATAGGAGAAGACCGATCAAAAGTGCAGAACATTGTGAAACCCAACGTTCCCCATTTCCAGAAGCTGTACAGTAACATACTGCAGGACTGCCCTCAAGTGGTCTATAAGCACCATCTGGGAAGGCTGGAGGCAAGTGTTCTTCTTCAAAACATTTATAAAACAAGCAAGTCAGAGTGCTTTCTCATGCTGAAAGAAGGCAAGAACAGTGCCATACGCTGAGAGCAGTTGTAGCTGCTGTGCTTGCTGCTTGTGTTGTTTCTGTTGTATAGTTAATTCTGCAACCAGAAGACATGCCTGAAATACCATTCATTCCAGGTGTAGTGTGGACACAGGACTAGAGCCCCAGCGAGGGAACAAGAGGAGATAATTTTAAAATAAGTGTTCTTGAGACTAAAAAAAGCCTAGAAAGTGATGAATAAACACACAGTATGTGTTAAACAAATGTTTAAGGCTGTAACTTAAAGGTGCAGCTTTTTGCCATCAAAAACTGCATGTCACAGAAAACCCTTAGAGTGCTAGTTATGAGTATCAGGTGCCTAAACTAAAATGGAATTTTATCATTATCTTTAAACACCTCTTACTAAAACAGTATTTTCCTAGTATTTGGGAAATAGGTATCCAAAATGATAGTAGTAGTCTGTAGTCTGGTTATTTGCCAAACTGAATAGGACACCTGCTATTGGGAGTGCTATTTAACAGACTAATAGAGACCCCTTCTCCAAAAATATGTCTTTAGAGTTACAGAGAAAATTATTTCTTAAAACATTTCCTCAAAAACAACTGAAGGCAGACACTTGTTCTGACAGTTCTGTTTCAGGCATAGATTCCTCCCACGTTGTGTGAAGAGCCTGCTCATTGTCAGTGCAGTCAGTGGGTGATTCATCTGGATATCATTTTCTCCCCATTGACTGAAGGGAGTGTACAGGGCAACCAGACTCCTGTCTGATGTCTCCACAAACTGTGAAAAGTTGTGTGGGAGGAATCGAGCTCTTCATATTTTCTTCTGGTTTTGGAGAGATCTGCTTTGTGATGCATTTTACAGGATTTGTGCTTAACATTTTATATAAATATATACAGGCCTGTATGTTGGTATCAGGGGATTCAAAAAAGGGCTATTGCATTTCTGATTGAGATTGGAAAACATGGAATGAATGTTTCCTTCAAATTACACAAGCCAGATGTGGTTTGAGTTTAAAGCAGAGAAAATGTTTTTCAACCTAAACTTGAAATGTGTGTGTGTAGTTTGATTATAGTCAAGTGGAAGAAACTGAGCTAAGTGGCCTTTTGGGAACTTTGTTCTTTTCATTTTAGTACAGTTATGTTTCCAAATGAAATTGCACAGAGCAGACATGGTACAGTTTGAGTGAAAAGTTGCCTGTGGAGTCAGCAAGATCATGTGTGGACATTAGTCTTCCCTTGGATAAAAATGAAGATCTTTGCATTGAGTTAACTCTTCAGGTTCAGCACTGAGATACTGCATTTCCCAGTGCTTGAGAAGTTCTTGTGAGTGCTGCCAATGACTTTCACAAGTGGAATGGATTGTGAGAGAGAGTTATCAGAGGTCAAAGACAGGCAAAAGACTTTTGGGGCTTCTTTGAAAACAAGAACTTCCTTTTTTAACATGGAATGCCTTTACTGTCTTCTTTTTGATAACATTCAGATTGATAAAAGTCCAGAGGGTCAATTTGCACAGCTGATGGCTTTGCCAAGGACTCTGCAACAAAAGATAACTTCTCTGGTAAACCCTCCTGGGAAAAACAGAGATGTGGAAGAGATTTTACTGCAAGTAGCCCATGACCCTGACTGTGGATTTGTGGTGCATCAAGGTAGGCCTAGATCAATGTCTGTAATCATGTTAAGTTGTGCTAAGACATGACAGATAATGTATATATTCTTCTAATTTAGAAGAATAATTTAGAGAACAGAATGAAGAAAGCAAGAGATTGATCATGACATACATTCCTAAAAGTGTGGGTTTTGATTTGTTTTATTGCAAAGAGGTTATCTGAAATCCTAGCCAATAGCATTCCTAATGATATGGAAAGGTATCTTTTGGTTTGGGTCCTGAAAGAAATAGTCTTCAGGAGCTAGTGTGACCTGCTTAGACCATGTGACTCTATTTGGGGTGCTTAAATCTTCATTATTTTGCTGGCTGAAGTTACATCATCTAAATACTTCCAATTGGACATTGCAATGCTCAGTTCATCTGGCTTGCTGACGTTTCCCTTCCCTGTCCTGCTTAGTGTGGATAGGGGAGCTCTGGCAGAGAACTCAAGCTTTGAAGGAAAAGATTGAGGAATTTCTCATCATCACAGCTTCTCTGGGGCAAGATTATATTGCACGAGCAAGTTAATGCTGCAGATATCAGTGTTTTGTTGTACATATGTATTTATGTTTATACTGCAGAAAAAATGAAAGCATTTAGTACCTGAAGAGTCCTTTAAAGGACCTGACACATCTTAGTTCCAGGTGGCAAATTTTGGAAGCTCCCTGAGCACAGCAAACACCACTCCCTAGACACCTGAGAGCCACTAGTGACTGGCCAGCTGTGGAGGGAGCCCTTACCCTGATTTCTGTTTGGGGAAATAGAGTTCCTGTGAGTGGCAGGTCTCCACTGACAGCATGAGACACCCAGACTCTCCTGTCAGTTTGTCACAGCTCCTATGCTACTCTGGGTGCAGCAGTAATGTGGTGACAGCTGAACCTGGGAACAGGAGCTTCAGTGCCGTGAACTGCAAAGTTTTAGAGCTCTGAGTTGTCCTCCCTGAGCTGATCATCCTTGAAGTTGTATTTATTTGTGTTGGGTGTTGCAGGCATGGCTGTGACTGTGGGCAGTGCATTGTGATTCAGCAGCTCAGTAGCAAAACACTGGATAGATCCAGTCTTCTCCAGTGAAGCAGTTTATAGCATCATAGAATGATATTTTTTAGTTTAGTTTTAGTTTAGTTTTAGTTTAGGTTGGAAGGGACCTTAAAGATCATCTACATCCAAACCCCCTGCAGTGGGCATGGACACCTCCCACTAGACCAGGTGGCTCAAAGCCCTGTCCAGCCTGGTCTTGAACACATTGAGGGATGGAGCATCCACAGCTTCCCTGGACAACCTGTTCCAGTGTCTCACCATCCTCCATTCTAGAATGAAGAATCATATGATGTCAGGTGCTTTATACTCTTAGAAGAACAAATCTAACCCCTCTTTCACTTTTGTGGCCAAAAGACTTCCCTAATTCAGGAATTGAGGTAAAGGTAAGGTCAGAACAAGCAATTTGGTAGCCCTACATGTCCATGCTGATTACAAGTTGAGTTGCATTGTCCTCAGGTATTTTATTAGCTCTGGAAGATTTGTTTCCATCCCTTCCTATCCACCCCTACCTCATTCACCCCACAATTATTTTTGGTAGAGTATCATATCCCTGTTACTTATTAATGCATTTCCCTAAACTTTATTTGTCATTATAGAAGTGCCTTTGAAAGAAGGATTTGAAAATAATATTTGAAATTATATTCTACATTCTGGTTAATGTAGAATAATAACTTTAATTTGGAAGATGAACTCTAGGACTGTTGCATTTCTACATTCTTAAGTATTTAGTAATGTACAGTAGTTTTGTTCTGTACCTATCAGTATACTTTTATATATATGTTAGAACAGATAAAACTTAATACTTTTCAAAAAGAGATTTAAAGTTTTATATCCTATTCCATTAATAACTAAGAACCATAACATGGACTCTAAGAACTGAATGTGCCATAGTGCAAAGTGGTAAAGAGCCTTATGTCTCAAAGCTGGTAATTTAAAGAATTCAAAGGAACATTGCACAACATCAGCAACTCTGCTGGGCCAGAGATGTGCCAAGTCAAAATCTCACACAGGAGTGAAATTTGTTCTGCTCTAGAAAGTGAATGTACCAGCACTTAGATGAAACAGCTCTGAATCCATTGTGACTCATGATCTTAGGAAATGGGAGCAGTAAATAAATTACTTCAATCAATTCCTATTGGTTGTTGCCTATTTTCATATCATTTGGTGTTTTGTGGGGTTTTTTCTGTGTGTTATACATAAAATAAGTTAAAACAGCTTAGAGAAGACTTTCAATTAACATGACAAAGCAGAACAGAAATAAACTTCCTAAGCTTAAGTGTATGTTTTACTTTCAGGTTATAACTTGAAAAATACTGAACTTTTTTGTGCATGTTGGAGTATAAAACAGTCCACACAGAACTGCTAAGATGGGTAACATGTGTGTGCTTTTTTGTCTGCAGGCATTTCGGGAATTGTAAGACCTTCCAGTATAGTGCAGAGTGCTAAAACCATACTCACAGCTGGTAAGAATGTGTGTGATTTCTATCAACATCAGCCTTCTGTTTTCACAAAGGGAAACTTATAAGGCCCCCAGACTATCTTATTACAAGAGTTTAAAGAATAAACTTTTTTGGTGTCTAATTGAAAACCTATGGAAAATAAAAATAATATTTAAATAACTA